>JAKCPI010003757.1:0-80772 GCA_023213315.1 Euborellia annulipes | reverse complement strand
ACTGTTTTTCTGATCTCTTAACATTAGTATAGTCGTAATGAAATTTGATTTTAATTTTTCTTTTTTTTTCCAGGTTACTTCAAGTCCTCGAGTCGGGGTCAGGTCATCATCTGGGTCATCATCCCTGAGACTACTGACTTTGGTGAGTCCATTATTATTTATTATTATTTATTATTTTTTTAAAACACACTTTTTCGCATTCACACACACACATACACACAGTCTTTGGATATCTCTAAGACCTCACACGATAAGTCTACCCGTTATTTGTAAATATATCAGTCCAGGCATTCTTAGCTTAAGCCATTTGGTATCCAAATAAAGTCACCGGACTGCCTGAGATCCGAACCCTCGACCCTTGGTATACAAGACAGGCGCGCTACTATCCATGCCAACCCTGAGAGGCACTTACATATATTCAACCCTAATTGCATTTTTTTGTATTATTGTTGGTTATCTAATTATTTAAACGTCAGTTTATTTTCTAAATAATAACATATAAAAAATATTTAATATTACAAAACGGGATATTTTCAACGAAATCATTTGAATGTCAATATGTCAAAAAAAGTACTAAAAAATGCTCAGTAAAATAAAACAAATATTGGAGTAGCTATATTTCAAACACATTTGTATTTTTTTTTTTTTTTGGGTGAATGTTTTCTTATGGCATATATGTGTAATACTTGGTTCAATGGACCAAAAGCAAATTCAGATTTATTTTTAAACAAAAATTGGGTTTATAGTCAATTGAATGAAAATTCAATTCAAATTCTTGCGCTGTAGGTTGAGGAAGCTTTTTTGCTTTTTAGCTACGTGTTGTGTTGTCTTAGCTTTTATTTTACTTTCTTTTTAACGAAGGTGATTCATTAGGTCCAATCTTTGATAGAAATCGCCCAATAAACAATCCTGATCTTGAAATTAATTAGACATAAAACATTTTTAACAAGACTCTGTTTTTGTTGGTGAGGCCAAGCGCCTCATGGCCCCCGGGATCGAACTCCGAATCTCCAACCTCACCGGGGCATTTATATCTGTGACTAGTTAAGCTCGAATCTATATTGAATTCTTTCAAAAATATTGGTTTGATTGACTAAGCTCAAACTCCACTCTCAAGCACTTGTGACGCCGACTGTACTAGTATTCTTTGGCCGATTTTATTTAAAAAATTATTTTTTTTGCGTGTCAGCAAACTTAAAAATAAAATTTCAACCTAGTAGCTCATTTCCTTCTTGCTTTGACGATACTCAGTGGGACTCACTTTTTTGGACTCAGGGTGCCTCAAAACGTAAATTTCCATCTATATCCTGGCATCAAATTAAAAAAAAAATATATTTTTCTTTTTACAAAATTTTTTGTGAAAAATTTTTGTTTAATTGCAACAATTAATAATTCAAATTCCATATTCCCTAGTTTTATACATATTTTGGCTAACTCCGTTTTAAGAATAGTATTGCCTATTTTTACTTTCCCTTACCCTATATATGAAATATATAGACAGAGAAAGTTAAAAATCTGGTGTGATTGGTCGCACCGCTCACAACTTTCTCTTACCTTAGTTGTGTCACACCAGTTTTTTTGTGTCGACATATATTCAGTTTCCGACAATTTCAAGATGTAAAATTTATTTTTTATTTTTTTTTAAATCCTTTTCTGCTACAGAGGCTATTTAGGGATGATATATCTATTTATTTATTGAAAATACATATTATCGATGGCTACCGGGGGGGGGGGCGTTCCACACGCTGATTGTCTGGGGTCACCAATCCCGAGCTTTCACCGTGGCATCACTTAACCTCAACGATTGTGGTGACTGATTCTCTTCTCCGTTGCCATGTAAAATTTAAAAGTATAGAAAAAATTTATATTTTGTTACCATGGGAACCATTTCTCCTCTTTCCTATAAAGTACAAGAGTAAAGTGGTCTTCAAAAGATTTCAATGGCAAAATGAGAATATACATTTAAAAGAGCATCTAAAAAATAATTAATTTTTGAATTTTAATCAAAATCGATGGAGGGAATTTTGAGAAAAATAAGGATGAATCCAATACTTTCTCTCTATATATATTAACATATATAGAGGTAAGAGAAAGTAAAAATTTGATGACGAGATTTTTAAATTTCTTTACGATTTATTCTTCTTTTTTTTTCTAAAATTCATCTTCCCATTTCTTTTTCTTTTAAATTTAATAATAACCTTAATTTCAAAGGTTAAAAGTTTTCTATATTAAATTTCAAAGAATAGTATTCGATGTCAATATTTGTTGAAACATCGGGACTCATTAATTTTAAGATAATTTTATTTAAATATTATTTCATTCCTTTGATATGTTACTAAAACGAAAATAAAATAAAAAAAAAACTTGCTTTATAGCCAAGCAATGTAAATTTGATCGTCTCTTCATTGCTTAAATAAGCAAATATTAGGCCAAGTTAAAGCAAACAGTATCATCGAATAATAAAGAAAAAAAAAAAAAAAAAAAAAAAAAAACTGGAATAGTCCAACTACTATTATTGGGTTTTTCCCGTAAATCAATTTCTGATGAGAGCGAACGACCGAGTGACAGAGTGTTATCTCTCGATAGGATGATGATGATGATGATGTTCACTAGGGCGAAACATTGTCAAAATCGAACGAAACATCTTGCTTTATTTGAACTTCTGCTATCTTTTTTCTCTCTCTCTTTTTTTGTTATTTAACCCTCATAGGTTATCAAATTACTAAATAACAACTGAACTGATTGATAATGACGAGGAAGAAGATATAACGATTCTAATTATTATTTTCTCTTATAAGACGCTTTTCATTCCTTGGCTTTCTTTATTCAAAATATAAGAATAACAAGTTAAGGCAATATTTGAGATCTTCAACTGATGTGAGATTTATTTATATTATTAAACCTTTCAGATTGACTTAGGGTAAACTCTCTTTGATCACAAGAAAAAATTTTAAATAAATATTCAAGTGTAATCTTAAAATAAAATATATTTTGAGATTATTTATTTCATTTTTTTAATCTCAAGAAGTAGTAATTTCTTTAATTCATTAAGCAATTCTTTGTAAAAGTAAATTACAATAACAGAGGCCAAGAAAAAAAACAACAACTTTTTTTGGTGGATTATATTGATTTAAAGTAAAAAATTAATTATTTTTTAACACAATGATTTCTAATTTAATTATCTAGTTCTGGGATGACCGAGCTGGAGCTCGGTGGTTTTTTCTTTTGATAAAATTGGAAAAAAACAAACTATATATATTATACCTCAGTAAAGTACTAATACTTGAAGTTATCCCAAAGATAAAATCTAGCTTAATTTCATATTGTTACTTAAAATTTGAAATAATTTTTAAGAAAATTTGAAAAAATAAAAAAAAAGTATATCAGTAAAGTACTAGTACGCCTGGTTTCCCAAAGACAAGATCAATCATAGTTTGTTTTCTCTACCACAAATAATAAATATTTAAAATTTGAAAGAAATCGGTAAAGAAATTTTGAGAAAAGTGGAAAAATCTTAAAAAGTACATCAGTAATGTAGCTAATACTCGAGGATTCCCAAAGACGAAACCTAGTGTAATTTGTTTTGTTTACGGGAAATAGTACATGTTTAAAATTTGAAAGAAATCGTCAAAGAAAATATTGACAAAATTGAAAAAATCTAAAAAAAGTACATCAGTAAAGTACTTGTACACGAGGTTTCCCAATGACGAGATCAATCGTACTTTGTTTTGTATACCGCAAACAGGAAATATTTAAAATATAAGAGAAATCGTTAATGTGAATTTAGAGAAAAGTGAAAAAACTAAAAAAGTACATCAGTAAAGTACTAGTACTCAAGGGTTCCCAAAGAAGAGACCTATCTTAATCTGTTTTCTATATCGCGAATAGTAAATATTTAAACTTTGAAAGAAGTTGGTAAAGGGGTTTCCGAGAAAAATGGAAAAAACTAAAAAAGTACATCAGTAAAGTACTAGTACTCGAAATTTCCAAAAATGAGACTTAGCTCAATTTCATATTGTTGCTGGGAATAGAATATATTTAAAATTTGAAAAAAAAAAAAAAAAATTAGAGCCGTTTTCGAGAACTAATGCATGAATCCATTAATTTTTACTTTCTCTTACCTCTATATATATGTTAATATATAGAGAGAGAAAGTATTGGTTTCATGTCAAAAATTCGATGTCGAGATTTTGATGGATCTTCACGTTTTGAGGTCCCCTGAATCCAAAAAAGTGATTTTCGCGACATGGTCTGTCTGTGTGTCTGTCTGTGAACAAAATATCTCAAGAACGAAAAGAGCTAGGAGGTTGAAATTTTATATTTAAGTTAGGCACCCCCATGGGACGTGACAGGAAGCTTTTGAACAAAATCGACCAAAGAGTACTAGTACTTTACTGATGCACTTTTTCAGTTTTTTTCGATTTTCTCTAAATTTGCTCCAACGATTTTTTTTTAAATTCAAAAATCAATTATTTTTTAGATTCTCGATAAAATGTATATTCTCATTTTGTGATTGAAATCTTCTGAAGACCACTTTACTCTTGTACTTCATAGAAAAGATGGGAGAAATGGTTGTCATGGTAACAAAATATAAATATTTTTTTGCCATACTTATAAATTTTACATCTTGAAAATCGAATGTATCGTACTGTCGGAAACTAAATACATGTCGACACAAAAAATCTGGTGAGACAAGCACAGTACACAACTTTCGATTACCGAAGGTAAGAGAAAGTTGTGTGCTGTGCGCCAGTCACACCAGATTTTTCTCTCTATTTACCGGGTATATGTATATTAACATTTGCATATTTGCCTAATAAATAAAAAAAAAAATATTTTACATGTAGGTAAGAGAAAGTAAAAAATTTTTAATAATTGAAATGAAAAACAATTTTGTTTTAAAAACCTCAATTGGACGTTAGTCAGAGTCAATGTTTTTACTTACTATTAATTGAATTCATTTATTTAAGAAAATATAAGCAGATTCATTGCATTGTTTTCCGCGAATCACGGGATATATGAATTAAAAATTTTCGTGAAAAACAAATATATTTAAAACTCAATTAATGTCGAACCACAAGGCCAGTCGATTTACACACAACAAGCAACTATTATTATTTAAATAAAACATAAACTCTATTTTAAACCCGTATTTTGGTTGAAATTTTATATTTAAGTCAGGCACCCCCATGGGACGTGACACGAAGCTTTTGAACAAAATCGACCAAAGAGTACTAGTACTTTACTGATGCACTTTTTCAGTTTTTTTTCGATTTTCTCTAAATTTGCTCCAACGATTTTGATTAAAATTCAAAAATCAATTATTTTTTACATTCTCTATAAAATGTATATTCTTATTTTGTGATTGAAATCTTCTGAAGACTTCTTTACTCTTGTACTCCATAGAAAAGATAGGAGAAATGGTTGCCATGGCAACAAAATATAAATATTTTGCCATACTTATAAATTGTACAGCCCCCTCTGGCGTAGTAGGTAGCGTGCCTACCTCCTATACCAAACGTCGCGGGTTCGGACCCAGCAGTCCGATGATTTTATTTAAGCCATTTGGATACCAGATGGCTTAAATAGAAATGCCTGAACACCAAATTGATTTATTAATTACAACGGTTATCGTCAAAGTCTTATATGGCCTAAGTTGCCGAAAAGACTGTGTGAATGTGTGTGGAGTGTGAGTGTGAATGAGAAAAAAGTGAATGTTTAAAAAAAAAAAAAAAAAAAATTGTACATCTTGAAAATCGAATGAACCGTACTGTCGGATACTAAATACATGTCGACACAAAAAATCTGGTGTGACAAGCACAGTACACAACTTTCGATTACCGAAGGTAAGAGAAAGTTGTGTGCTGTGCGCCAGTCACACCAGATTTTTAAATTTATTTTCGCTAGTTACATTACGCCTTTAGGCTCCACGCCTCCTGAATATTTGTTTCGTACCTCATATGAATGCATATTATCGTTCTTTTTCTCTTTTTTTTTACTCTCCATTTTAATTGATAATTTATTTTATGCAAATTTTATTTTATTTATTTTTCATTTATCATAAAATACCGTATATAAAGTAGAGCGAATCTTATTTAAAGTTTTGAATTATCAAGTTGAGAGCTAGTTGAGTGATTTTTTCATCTGATTTTTGCCTTTCTGTTCTTTCTCAAACCCTGAGACAATACTAAATCACTTGAATATAAAAGTTGCCTATGATGCCACATTACAACAAGCACACATTTAGGCCCAAAGAATATTGAAGTAATATTTTTATCAAGCAGAGAATATTAAAAATATTTTTCATAATTTCGATATTGATAGCGAATATTTCTTTATAACCCCTACAAGTAAATTGCGGTGTGATTATTAGCACACCGCTCTCTTATATCAGGCTTGCACCAATTTTTTCATTATTTAATATAATTTACAAATTTTATTTTATTAGTTAATTTCATATTATCATTGAAAGAAATCACATCCCACAGATACACACAGCAATTCAAATATTAAATGAAACAGAAAAATCTGGTGTGACTAGTCGCACGGCCAAAAACATTTTTGTACCTTCCGTATTTGAAAGTTTGGCACTGTAGTTATCACAACAGATTTTTTGTAACGACATGAGTTGAAAATATTTTATTTTTTATTCTTATCATATACCAAGCGCACGCATTTAACAAATGTGTGTTTATTTGTTGGTGGGTCAAACACCAGTCGAATTCTTTAAATATAAAATTAATTAATAATTATATTTTTACATATTTGTCTTTACTTCTCTTATCTCTTTCGAGTCTGAACCTGTTTGGATTCTCTTTGTTTTCTTAAAGAAATTATTCTATAATATCACTTTACTTTTAGAAAAGGGGCATTTTTATAATTATCGTTCTTATTTCAAGGATAATTAATGAATTCAAATATATTCTTATTAACCCTCTTTATCTCTCCTTTATCTTAAGGCCTTATTCCCTTTTTATTAAATATAAAAATCTGGTGTGACTAGTCGCACAGCTAACAACTTTTTTGTACCTTCCGTATTTGAAAGATTTTTTTGTAACGATATGTACTTTAAGTTCAGGCAGAACGGTACAGTTCATTTAGATTCATTTTATTTTTTTATTTATTTACTGCCAGTTTCAAAATTAGTTTCGGGTTGACCGAGCCGGAGCTCGGTCGTTTTTTACTTTCTCTTACCTCTATATATAAGTTAATATATATAGAGAGAAAGTATTGGATTCATGTCAAAAATTCGATGTCGAGATTTTGATGAATATACACGTTTTGAGGTCTCTGAATCCAAAAAAGTGGTTTACGCGACATGGTAATTTTTGGTCCTCCATTCTCTTAAATTCTACGTTTCTTTTGAATTTATAATGGATTGCAATTTTTAAATTTTTTTGTTAAAATTATGTATTTAATTATTTCTACATAATTTCTAGAATTTTTTTTTCTTAGCCTATATATGAAATATATAGAGAGAGAAAGTATTGCGATCATGTCAAAAATTCGATGTCGAGATTTTGATGGATATACATGTTTTGAGGTCCCCTGAGTCCAAAAAAGTGGGTCCCGCAAATTGGTCTGTGTGTATGTATGTGTGTGTGTGTGTATGTATGTGTGGACAGATTTTTAGCATGAAGGAATTGAGCTACCGGATTGAAATTTTATATTTAACTTAGGTACCTTCCCACACGCTCAAAATAAGCTTTTGAACAAAATCGGCCAAAAAGTACTAGTACTTTACTGATGTACTTTTTCAGTTTTTTCGATTTTCTCAAAATTCCCTCCAAGGATTTTTTTAAAATTCAAAAATCAATTATTTTTTAGATGCTCTTTAAAATGTATATTCTCATTTTGCCGTTGAAATCTTCTGGAGACCACTTTACTCTTGTTCTTCATAGGAAAGATAGAAATGGTTGCCATGGTAACGGAATTTAAATCTTTTTCTTTTTATTAGATTAAAAATCAATTATTATTTAAATTCCCATTTATTTGTGTCTTTAATTGCTTAGGAGAAAACATATATATATCTCTCTCTCTCACTTGCAAACATTATCGCCTGTCTCTCCGCCTTCTCTCATAGGCCTAATGTTAATTTCCTATAGGGATTTTTATGTTAATTTCGATTCAAAAGGGGGTCCCCTTTGAAACTTTTTAGGCATTTAAAATTTTTTTTTCCAATTCTTATGAAATTTTGTATTTATTTACGATTCTCTATTGTGTATAAAATGTCCAAATATGAGATTAAAATTTTTAAAAATAACCATAGTTTATTTCAAGCAGTCAACATTTAAAATGCAAGTTTGAAACTAAGGTGCTATCGGAAACTAAATATATCTCGACACAAAAAATCTGGTGTGACCAGCACAGTGCGCAACTTTCTCTTACCGAAGGGTAAGAGAAAGTTGTGTGCTGTGCGCCAGTCACACCAGATTTTTTGTTGTGTCTGTTCGAGTAAATTATAAATAAATTTATTGATATTCTATCATTTGTTGTTAAAACTAAAACTATTTAGTAGCAAGTTTTTAGTATAAGAACATTCCAATTTTGTTGTTGTTTCATTTTATTTTTAAGGTCAATTCTATTCGATAAAGTTGAGATTTTATTGGATTATTTTATTTTGCTTTTTAAGAGTGCATAGTGTGCAAATGGCGAGACCAACAACAACAACAATTATTGTTGCACATTTGGTCTAATTTTGTTTAAAGGCAAAACAAAATGTCGCAATTAAATGAGAACGACTTCTCACCGGTTATTGAAAATGTCAAGTGGGGAAATTCAACTTCCTCCTCTCTGATTGCATTTTAGAACCAAATAACGCAAATTAACTTTTGTTTTCTCTACACCTAAAAAAAATATAGCCTATATATAATTTATTTATCTCATTTAAAGTGGGAATCCTAATCACTAATATCCGAAGTTATAGATTGAAAATTTTTTAATTTCCTAAGGGTAAGATTTAGATCTTCGGGGAGGACGATACACTTATTTAAAGGCTTTGGCCAATTTATACAAAATTAATATAAAGCAATAGATTGTGTCAAAAATACGATGTTGAGATGGAAATACACATTTTAAGAGTTCAAAAAAGTGAGTTCCTCAAAATTTCAATATATCTCAAACAAAAAGAGCTACAAGTTTGAAATTTGATATTTAAGACCCATAGCATGGAATCCGAAGTTTTGGAATAAAATAGACCAAAGAGTACTTTACTGATGAACTTTTTAATCATCAAAATTCGCTCTAACGATTAAAATTAAAATTCATAAATACAATTATTTTTTACTTTCTCTTACCTATGTATATATGTAATATATAGAGAGAAAGTATTGGATTCATGTCAAAAATTCGATGTCGAGATTTTGATGGATCTTCACGTTTTGAGGTCCCCTGAATCCAAAAAAGTGGTTTTCGCGACATGGTCTGTCTGTGTGTGTGTGTGTGTGTGTGTGGGTGGGTGGGTGGGTGTGTGTGTCTATGTTCAATTTTAAGCATGAAGGAATTGAGCTACGAGGTTGAAATTCTATATTTAACTTAAACACCCCCCGGGACCGGAAAAATAAGCTTTTAATCAAAATCGGCCAAAGATTACTAGTACTTTACTGATGTACTTTTTCAGTTTTTTTCGATTTTCTCAAAATTTGCTCCAACGATTTTTTTTAAAATTCAAAAATCAATTATTTTTTAGATGTTCTTTAAAATGTATATTCTCATTTTGCGATTGAAATCTTCTGAAGACCACTTTACTCTTGTATTTCATAGGGAAGATAGGAGAAATGGTTGCCATGGTAACAAAATATAAATATTTTCCCATACTTATAAATTTTACATCTTGAAAATCGAATGTATCGTACTGTCGGGAACTAAATATATGTCGACACAAAAAATCTGGTGTGACAAGCACAGTACACAACTTTCGATTACCGAAGGTAAGAGAAAGTTGTGTGCTGTGCGCCAGTCACACCAGATTTTTTAGAATATTATGAGAATTTTTAATTGTAGACCACATTTATTATTTATTAAAAATATAAATTCTGTACAACGTTTCGACTGCTTATTCTGCAAGTGTTTTCAAGTATTATACACTTGCTCCGAAACAAGTGAACTAACCTCTAAGGCTACTGAGTCGGAGCAAGTGTGAAGTCGTTTTCAAGTACCGCGCACATGCTCCGACTCAAGTGAACTAACCTCTAAGGCTACTGTGTCGGAGCAAGTGCGCATTCGTTTTCAAGTACCGCCTACTTGCTCTGACTCAAGTGATCTAACCTCTAAGGCTACTGAGTAGGAGCAAGTGCACAGTACTTGAAAACGACTACAGAATAAGAAGTCGAAACGTTGTACAGTATTTATATTTTTAATAAATAATGTATACAAATGTGGTCTATAACTAAAAACTCCCATAATAATAATAATAATACAATCCACAAAAGCTTTAATAAACACATAACAACAATTTAATAAACACATTCATGATATTTTTTTAGATTCTTTAAAATGCATATTCTCATATTCACCCCAAAAATTGAGACTCAATTTTTTTCTATGATTGATTATAGATTTTATTTCTTGGATTCTGATGTATTATCGGAAACTTCAGAAAAAAAAAATAAAAAAAAGTTTAAAAGAGAAATCTAAACCTAACACTGCATATTAAATTTAACCGATCCCTTAAAAATGCACCTCTATTAATCACTTACCCTTCAGAATAAAATAGAGTAATTTTATTATTCCAAATTTTGATTGTGATATCTTTGCTACTCCTCTCTATAAATCAAGCCAAGTTACTTTATCTCAATCTATGTATATATATAATAAATGACAATGTGATTGACAAATGTGAAGGTTGTTTGATTAATTAGAGCATCATCCATATATTTAAGTTTGACATTAGAGAGGGGGTTGGGGAAATAGAACTATCTCTGCATGTCAACATGACCTGTATAGATCACCAACAACTCTTGTTAGGTTGCCAACTAATCTTATAAACAAATCACAAACAATTGTTTATTTATTATTCATATACTAAAGAAAAATTTGAATGGATGATGGAGAGAGAAAATTCACCTACGCATGTAAAAAAAATTTGTTTATTTGAAGAGAGTTTGAATTTAAAAATAAAAAATCGAATGATGTGACCAGCACATAATAAGTTAAAAAAAAAAATTCAAGAAAAAAAATTTATTTTAAAAAATCTGTTGTGATAAACCGCACAACAGAGATAAAATTTCTGATAGTACATCTAAATTCAAGCTATTTTCATTCTTGAAATATTTTACCCACTCACAAACACACTATTTTATGGGATTTTCTTTTTTATACTCAGGGACACTCAAAACGTGTATTTCCATCAATATTTCGACATATAATTTTTATGCAATTGAATTTTTTAGATAAGAGAATTAAGGATGGAAAAGTCGACTCTGACTTTAGTCAAGAATCGATCTTTTTCTAAAAATAATCGACTTATTAGAATCGAATCATCTCACTGGACGACTTCGACTTTTTTCTTACAATACTTTTTATCCGATGATAATCTAGTTTGTAACGTTTTCATAGTTTTCTTTTAAAATCTACACATAACACAGCATTCAACACGATTTCTAAGATCGGTTCGTGAAGATATGTGGCATTCTTAATTCCTCAATTTTAATATTTTAATTTATTTTTATTGTGATACTCAACAGAGGCGTACCGAGGCAGTTGGGGGCCTGGGGCGGCACTAGAAGAGGGGGCCTTATATTGAATTTTTTTTTTGGGGGTGGCTGCTCATCTTTAAATATCCCTCTTCTCCATACATAAAAATATTTTTAAAATACCGTATATTCCTGAACCCCAAGGGTCCCGGGGCCTCTCGAAGAGAAATCTTCATTAAATTTTGTTTTTACTTGTGCCCTGAGGGCCCCCGAGCCTCTCAAAGAGAAATTTTCATTAAATTTTGATATTTTAACTAAATTTTTCGGTTTTTATTTTAGCCCTGAGGGCGCCAGGGCTTTCAAAGAGAAAAAATTTCATTAAATTTTGATATTTTAACTAAATTTTTCGGTTTTTATTTTAGCCCTGAGGGCCCCGGGGCTTTCAAAGAGAAAAAATTTCATTAAATTTTGATTTTTTAACTAAATTTTTCGGTTTTTATTTTAGCCCTGAGGGCCCCGGGGCTTTCAAAGAGAAAAAATTTCATTAAATTTTGATTTTTTAACTAAATTTTTCGGTTTTTATTTTAGCCCTGAGGGCCCCGGGGCTTTCAAAGAGAAAAAATTTCATTAAATTTTGATATTTTAACTAAATTTTTCGGTTTTTATTTTAGCCCTGAGGGCCCCGGGGATTTCAAAGAGAAAAAATTTCATTAAATTTTGATTTTTTAACTAAATTTTTCGGTTTTTATTTTAGCCCTGAGGGCCCCGGGGCCTTTCAAAGAGAAATTTTCATTAAATTTTGATTTTTTAACTAAATTTTTCGGTTTTTATTTGAGCCCTGAGGGCCCCGGGGCCTTTCAAAGAGAAATTTTCATTAAATTTTGATTTTTTAACTAAATTTTTCGGTTTTTACTTGAGCCCTGAGGGCCCCGGGGCCTCAAAAAGAGAAATTTTCATTAAATTTTTTTTTTTATAAATATATGGGGGCCTATGCCGGCTCGGGGCCTGGGGCGGACCGCCCCCCCCCGCCCCCCCTCGGTACGCCACTGATACTCAACTTCCATATTTTATTTTAATGTCCATATCACGTGCAATTTCTGGATAGAATATTCTTTTATAGAAATATTGAAAACAATATTTGTGTGTTGTATTTAATAAAATGTTTAGATACTTAATAAATCTTATATTAAAAATAAATAAATTCTCTATATTTAATATTTACTGAATCTCCTAAGCACGAGATAGGGAGTTTTTAAAAAGTCGACTCTCAGAAATGATTAATCGATTCCGAGAATCGAAAAATATCAAGCCGATTCCAAAATCGAAATTCGACTTTTCCATCTCTAAGAGAAAGTAAAAACTCCTCCAAAATATTGTATTTTTTTCTATCTCTAATCATTATATTAGAGATATAACACATTAAACATATTTGAGTTGGTTTAATAAAAATATTTCTTTACGTATCTGTACGTAAGAAAAACACGCGTTATATTAACTTAATGAAGGAAGTGAAAAGCTAATATTTATTCATTTGAGATGCTTTATAATTGCGTGTTGATCCAATAATTTAAGCAACCCTTTTTGTTTTTCTTTTCACACACAAAAAAAAAAAAAAAAAAAAATGAAAATTATCTCTTAATTCACCTTAAAAATTTTTTTTTGTTTATATTAATAATATTAGAGGTCTAATTTCGGGTCATATATATATAAATATTGCATTTAGACCTGTCTATATTTCAATTGATTGGTAGCGAATTTTATTGAAATATATTTTTACTTTCTCTTAGCTATATATGTACAATATATATATAAGCACTGGATTCATGTCAAAAATTTAATGTCGAGATTTCGATGGAAATACATGTTTTGAGATCCAAAAAAAGTGGGTCCCGCAAAATTATTTAAGTAGGTTCCCCCCTGTGCCCTAACACGAAGCTTTTGAACAAAATCTACCAAAAAGTACTAGTACTTTACTGATGTATTTTTTCCAGTTTTTTTTCGATTTTCTCAAAATTCACTCCAACGATTTTGATTAAAATTCATTAATCAATTATTATATAAGGTGCGCGTCTCGGGGCTGCTAATTTTGGGAGATTCCAGCGGCCACAATTTTAATGCTATCGACCTCAAATTTTTTTTTAAATTAAAGCTATTTAAAATATCTACCACTTATAGAAGCCCTTTTTTTGATTTTCGAAAAAATAAATTTTTTTTTAGATTAATCGCATTAAATAAAAAATATTTTTAAAAAATCCGCTCTTAATTAAATTAGTAATCATTTTGTTAAAAAATAATTAATTTTTTACCCTTAATTAAGTAGCTGGAATCTTTCAAATGAAATGGAATAAATCTTTTCATATGAGAAAAACTAACGCCATCTCTTGCCGCCTCGAGTAACTCAGTAGTGAATGGTCTTCTAACGACTTTTCGAGATGCGCACCTTGCATATTCTCATTTTACCCTTGAAATCATTTGAAGCACACTTTACTCATGTACTTCATAGGAATGTTAGGAGAAATGGCTACCATAAAGGGACCTTGTGGAGAGGGTTGGGGGGGCCGCTCTCGTTCTCTTGGACCTTAGGAACGCGTTTGGATCTGTCGATCACTCGCTTCTTGTCAGTAAACTGTATGAGAGGGGAGGCTTTTCTGGTGCTGCGTGTAGGCTGTTATACTCCTATCTCACTGATAGAAAACAGTGTGTTGAGGTGAATGGAGAACGGTCGTCTTTCACGGGCCTGACGAGTGGGGTTCCTCAGGGTGGAGTACTGTCGCCGCTTCTGTTTTCCATCTTCATTAATGACTTACCTAACGTTCTTCAGCACTGTAGTTACCACCTTTTTGCCGATGATCTCCAGATCTACCTAGGTACAGGAAGATCGGAGGTCGATGCTTCACTTGCTGTGGGAAGGGTCAACGCGGATATCGACAGTATTTCCCATTGGGCGGCATCGAATGGGTTGGAGCTTAACCCTGAAAAGACCCAGGTCATCTGGCTTTCTGCCAGAAGGCCTTTGATGACCCTACCCCCGGTCGTGGTGGGTGATAGGGAGATGGTGTATGTGGGCCGAGTCAAGAACTTGGGTGTGATAATCAATGGGAACCTAACCTGGGGCGACCATGTCTCCTTAATTTGCCGGAGGGTGTACGGGTCCCTTTACTCGCTGAGGAGGTTGGCGTCGCTCACGCCGGAGTGGCTGAGGCGCCGACTGATGACATCACTGGTTTTGCCTCACTTCCTGTATGGGGATGTGGTATTCTATAAGATGGACTCCCGTTCTAGGCGTAGGCTCACTGTCGCCTTTAATGCCTGCCTAAGATATGTGTTCGGTGTTGCGCCGAGAGAGCGTGTTTCCCATCGGGCCGCGGATGTCCTGGGGGGCAACCTCCACTCGTATAGGCATACCAGATATGTCAACTTTATTTTTAAAACCTTGAGGTCTGGCATCCCACTCTATCTGTCCGAGACGCTGCACTTTGGGGCCTCGAGTAGGTCGCGGACCCTTGCCTGTCCGGTGCATGGGTCGGGTATGATGGCGCGGTCGTTTGCGGCGACCGCATGCCGGGTTTGGAATGGCCTCCCTTCCGAGATCCGGGGATGTCGTGATGTTGGCGCATTTAGACGCCTTACCTTCGGGCTGATGGTTGGAGCTGGATCCTGATCGGGGCGAGGGGCCTGCGGCGTGTGGGGCCTTGGGATTCTGGCCTTGTGGGGGGGGGGGGCGACTGATGGTCGGCGGCTCGCGTTTTGCCTTTGAGTTGGCTGATTTTACCTCATGTACACTAAGAGGGGCATATAGCCCTATGTACAATTGATTGAATAAATAAAATAAATAAATAAATAAATACATAATCTAAATATTTTTCGATGTTAGAAAATGAAATATTATAGATAGATATTTTTTATTTTTCTTGTACAAGTGGTTGATTGGCATTTCATTCCTATTTTTTGGGCAGTCTGTTCTTTTTCAGTGTCAAAATAGCCTTAAAAATGTCGATAAAGTCCAACTGGTCAGATATTCCAATAAGAAGTAATTACACGATCTTCTGCCTCAGATGGCCACACCAGTTTTTCTTCTGTTTCTTGACCAAAGTCGTCATTTTTCTTATTTATTTCTCCAAATGAAAATTAATTTCTTCATCAATCTATCAAATTCACATTTTTTTCTGACTGACTTTAAAGAATGGATGACGCAAATCTTTCCCTTTAAAAATAGAGAGATAGATAATCAATAATATTTTCACTTTTCATCTCAGATATTCGTCTTATAAATATAGTGAAGGAACATTCAAAGTATTATAAATATTATTTAAGATTTAGGAGAGACCACCTGGAGTAGAAAAGAGTTTTGTTTTTTTGACTCTCTTACAACGGATGTTTATTAACAGATCTTTTTCTGTTCTTTGACATGAAATTAGTTATTATTAAAACGTAAAGGTGTGGCTACTCCAATCTTTAATTTGCTTTAAAACAATGGTTATCGATGTTAAAAAATTTAAAAAAAAATCTGCTTTGGTTTATTAATACTCACATATATTCGAAGCTATAAAATACTTTTTATGTCAGGTGAAACTTTTGAGTTATAAAATTAGCCCCTTTTATACGAACATGTACGTATATACACATGTTTTAATCATAAAATCAAAATTTAATTCAATTAAAACTCTGAGTGGTATAGCAAATGCAAGGATGCTTTCCAAATTAGAAACGGATTGGTGTACATATGAATAATTTGATTAAGACAAGTCTATTTTTACTTTCTCTTACCTATATGTATTTGTTAATATACATATATATATAGAGAGAGAAAGTGTTGGATTCATGTCAAAAATTCGATGTCGAGATTTTGATGGATCTTCACGTTTTGAGGTCCCCTGAATCCATACAAGTGGTTTTCGCGACATGGTCTGTCTGTCTCTGTGTCTGGGTTCAATTTTAAGCATGAAGTAATTGAGCTAGGAGGTTTTTTTTTTTTTTTTTTTTTTTTTTTTTTTTTTTTAAACATTCACACTTTTTTCTGATTCACACTCACACTCACACACACATTCACACTGTCTTTTCGGCAGCTCAGGCCATATGGACCGTTTATTTTGAAAGTGGTGTAAGTCCATTTTCTATTGTTTCGAGAAAATGAAAGGTTTGCATATCTGTTAATTTAAAAATCTAGGCAAATGATATGAAGTCGGTGAATGTTTCTACTTCTTTATCAGTGTCTAATTTAGTTATATAAATTTGTTTTAGGCGAATTTGACTAAACTATTATATAATTACAAGCTGCCAATGGACTTACACCAATTTCAAAATTAACCAACTGTAAACTTCGTTGAATTTCAATTTTGAAAAATCAAATATTACTCAAAATATACTTCATATTAATTCAATATTCTTTACAAATAATGAAACGATATAAAATAGAAGTAGTATTTTTAATTTTAGACGTTAATTACATTGTTAAAATTACAAGATATTCGTAGTATTTACTTATCCTCTGTATATGGAGTGTTGAAATATTTATGATGTACCGGAAGAAATAACTGCTTGATATCTTTATATTAATAAGTAGAGACCGGATTTTAAGCAAAATGCTTATTGCTCAATTTTATAAGCAACCATTAGATATTTAATTTCTATACGAATTAGGAAAAACTAAGTGTATTGAGATTGCATTTTTTATGCTTTTTTTGCTTTTTTTGAGTTTTTATGCTTTTTTTCCCTTTCGTGCTTATTTGAACTTATTTTACGAATATTTATAATTTTCTTTTTTTTTTTTTATTAAAAAACACACTTTTTCCCATTCACACACGCATACACCAGGGACGTATATAAGGGGGGGGGGGAGGGGGCCCGCCCCCAAAAAAAAAAAAATTTTTTTTTCAAAAACCCCGCAGTGCGAAAAAATATAGCCCTGGAAAAAAAAAATTTTTCATCAGGGTGAAAAAAATTTGGTTCCGCAAAAACAAAATTTTTCGCAATTTTTCTTTAAAAAAAAATTTGTATACGCCATTGGTATGAGTAAAAATTGCTTATTAGATGCTTTTTTCAACTTTTATGCTTATTTAACAACTTATTATTCAAGATTTTTATGCTTTTTTAAGCACTTTTTTTTCCATTTTTTTATGCTTTTTTGTCCGGTCTCTATTAATAAGTAACCTAATCTCGTAACCAGTGGCGTCATTTCAACTTTTTCTTAGAGGGGGGGGGGGCAAACTTTTTTTTTTCAATTTCTCACTTCAATTTTCTTACAAATAGCTATCTCAAATTTGGCCAAAAGGTATTTAATTAAATTAATTTTTTAATTTTGTACAGTTTCGTAGATATATTTTATTTACGTAATGAGGATTCTTGCCGCGAAGACATTTACAAAATAGTTTTTTCCCAAAGGACATCCTGTGATATCCTTTGGGAAAAAACTATTTTGTAAATATTTTATTTACGTAGAATAATACCTAGGGAGGAGAGGGGTGGGCAAATACCCTTCCCCCCTACAAATGACCCCTCTGTTAGTAATTCTTAACGAGTTTATTAACAAATGCACAATAACAGACAACCATCTGCTAAGCTACCTACCTCAAATTGGACTTACACCACTTTCATAATCAACGATTATGCAACTTCTTTACCGTCCAACTTTCAATTGTACAAAACATGGGAATTTTTTAAGGAATTTGCCACTAGCTAGTTATACATAGAAAATTTACATTAAATTAAATATGAATTATGTGATATCTCAGATTTTTTAAAAATTGGACTTACACCACTTTCAAAATAAACGGTCCATATAAGACATTTACGATAACCGTTATTTATTTATATATATTAGGGTCCAGGCATTTTTATTTAAGCCATCTGGTATCCAGATGGCTTAAATAAAATCATCGGACTGCCTGGGGTCCGAACCCGCGACGTTTGGTATATGAGGTTAGCACGCTAACCTCTACACCACGCCCCGTGGGCAGCTAGGAGGTTGAAATTTTATATTTAAGTTATGTCACCCACGTAGAGCCGTGAAAATAAGCTTTTAAACAAAATCGGCCAAAGAGTACTAATACTTTACTGATGTACTTTTTCATTTTTTTTTTTTTTTTTTCAATTTTCTCAAAATTCGCTCCAACGATTTTGATTAAAATTCAAAAATCAATTATTTTTTTAGATGCTCTTTAAAATGTATATTCTCATTTTGTCATTTAAATAATCTGAAGACCACTTTACTCTTGTTCTTCATAAAAAAGATAGGAGAAATGGTTGCCATGGTAACAAAATATAAATATTTTCCCATACCTCTAAATTTTACATCTTGAATTCTAATTTATCGGCGTAACTAAATATATGTCGGCACAAAAAAATCTGGTGTGACAAGTACAGTGCACAACTTTTTCTTGCCGAAGGGTAAGAGAAAGTTGTGTGCTGTGCGACCAGTCACACCAGATTTTTTGAACAGATTTTATCTTATCAAAACTTCGTTTTGACAGATCTCTTTATTTAAGTACATTTCTTACAACTAATACAATCATGATAAATATTGAGCTGAAGCTTCATTATAATGGTTGCCAATTTTTAACTTTTAAATGGACCCTGTTACGCATTAGTGTGTCAAGCGCCAGCTACCGAGTTTTGAGAAAATTAACATTAAAGTTTTTTGTTAATTGTGCAAGTAACATTAAATATAAATTTTTTAGGACATATTTCATAAAAAATTCTATTAATTATATAGCATTTGAAACAATATTCCGTGTTTAACTCAATTTTTAATTTTTTGGTGCTTGACACACTAATGCATAACAGGGTCCAATTAATAAACAATTTATATTTTATTTAACCTTCATTTTATAATAAAAAATGAGACATGTTTGTCTTAATTTTCTTTAGGGATTGGAGAGAAATATTAATTAATAAAAGACCTCCATTGAGATGATAAAAAGAAATTTTTTTTAATTAATTACGTCATATAATCAAGTATTATATTAGAAAATTCTAAATTTACAACAAGGACATTGAGGATGGATGGTGGAGCATTTCGAGCGGATGAAATTATAAAGGAACAAATTATCTTTTGGTGAATAAGCAAATGAGAAGAAGAAAAAATGCCAAGTCAAATGACCCTTTGAAAGAATTATTATTACCAAATCTTTATAATTTTTATGAACGTGTCAAAAATTCTATTATTATATATTAATAAAATTGTTTGAATGACTTGAGACCCATAGAAAAGATAGACTTAAAAATATTGTCGAAGAGTGATTGTGAATAAATAAAAAAATCTGGTGTTACTGTCGCACAGCACAGAACTTTATCTTACCTTCGGTAATCGAAAGTTGTGTTCTATCTTTTCTATGAAGTACACCGTGACCGAATGGTTAAAATACCGAGACCATTTAAATGAAAGAAGAAGAGTAAAGTATGCTTCAAAAGATTTCAATGGCAAAATGAGAATATACATTTTAAAGAGTATCTAAAAAATAATTGATTTTTTAATGTTAATCAAATTCTTTAGAGCGAATTTTGAGAAAATCGAAAAAAAGCTTATTTTCACGCCCTAGGGGGGTGGCTAACTTAAATTTAAAATTTCAACCTTCTAAGTTTTCATCTCGAAATTCCTATAACTTTTCCCGAAATTCTTATAACTTTTCCCAAAGTTACGACTCTCTCATAGGAAATGTATAGAGAAATATTCTTTGCATTTGTGTATTCTATGAATGTAGACAAATCCTCAAGCAGGCACTGGATCGTAATGATAATTTTTTTTCATAATTAAGAAAAAGCGAGGGGGGGTTCAGGCGGGCGGCGCCCTCTTGTCTAGACGTGAAGCTTCTTATAATTAAGAAAAGGCGAGGGTCCGCCGCTGGCGGGCCCGAGCCAGCTGGCGGGGGGTCCAGGAGGGTGAATTCCGCCGAAGGCTAGTGTTAATAAATTTTACTTCTTTGCATTCTAATACACTATCGGAAATTAATTATGGTATATTATCGACATTAAAAATCTACACCAGTTACACCAGATTTTTTAAATACCAGAAATTGATAATGAATCAAAATCTCTATTCTATTTTGACCTAAAAATGAAGTCATGATTATTATTTAAAAAATATTCTTCGCTTTTTTTACGATCCGAATTAATTGAACCCACAAAGATAATGGAATAATTTATAATAGGCAAACTAACTTTATCACACCTGTATCTAAGAATATTTTTTTCTTAAGCGATATTATTTATTCATTAAAAAGAGAGAGAAAAAAAGATTTTAGATAGAGCGAGTGGTAATTTAAAAGTTAAAAAGTGAATTAACATATCATCTCGTTTCTTAGTCATTCAATTCCTTTAACTAACAAGAATATAAAAACCAAATTCGCCCAATGACCAGATGATAAAATCAAATCATAAATAATTTGTTTTATTGTACCTGCCCTGACTGACCCACTTGCTTTATTTTTATTTCTACTTGCTAATTTAGTTCACTAACACTTGCAAATTTTTTTCTTTAATTTGCCAGTATTATTTTATCAAAAAACTTTGGGAATGCTAGTATAGGAACACATCGAAGATCTAATAATAATTTAAACTCCTCATTTATATATAATTCATGGCGTCCTCTTATAAAAGAGCTAGAGTCGTTGTAGGATATTAATTTATGGAATTATAGGGCTGCTTAATTCGAAGAATGGAAAACCAATAAAACCAATAAATTCCATCTCTCCACCTGACGAAGTTTTATTTGATAGTAATTTCAAAGCACATAACCAATGCCGTGAGGATTTTAAAGGTGGGCTTTGTCCATAAATTAAAAATGTTGCCTGAATTACACATTTAGAGGTAGCTAGAACCTCCAAATTATGTTTTCGCTTAAACTGGGGTTTATTTGTACAAGATACAACGTTTCGGTCCCACAATCTGTAACCTTCTTCAATTAAAAATCATAAAGCGTCTTACATCTTGCAATCTACATTCTGAACTGAAATCAGAACCATCCTGCTGATCCATTACAACTAAACTACATAGGCGTAACTTGGGGGTGCCGGGGGCCTCCCCCCAGAAAGCTCCTTACCCCAAGAAGAAATATGGGGCTTTCCAGGCCCACCGGAGGTTAGCTGGTCCCATGCCCCCCCCCCAGCCAAATTCTCTAGTTACGACCACGGTGCTGTACTTTTTATCCATTCACTTATTAAATTAACGTTTCTATAAATATTTTGTCCTCTTTAATAAACAGAGACATTGCACTTCACCTTTTCATTTTATTTATTCCATACATTCAGACGTGCTGCTCACCTTTTCAAAACAATACCATCACAAGGTCAAATAAAGACTAGATATACATACATAAAAAAAAGTCAATATCGTCTTTCGTTTCTTTTTATTAGTATTTATATACAATTTTTTTTTATATATAAAAATAATAACAATTTTATCGACCCTCTTCAACCGACACCTGTTAAATGATCAAAGAAGTTTTATTTTAATAAGCTTTTTGAGGGAACAAATAAATAAATAAAGTAAAAAGAAAATATTTATTTTATAGATGGGAATAAAATTTTACTTGATTCTAATAGAAATAAATAAATAAACTTGATATTTTAATGCCTAGAAGCCATTTTTGGAATTGGCATTAAATGTTCGGTTAAAAAATATAAGAAGTAGTAAAAAGAAATTTATTTTTTACTTTGCTATAACGCAGCCAGGATTGTATAGAAAAGACCAATAATCGTGATTTCTTCCTTAATACCCGGTATGGTTGATAAATTCATTTTCGCTTTCTGGAAGATAGGCAACCCATAAATCATTTCAATTAATTCCTTCAAAATAAGGCTAATGAAATTGATTAATTTCCTCTAGGCATCCAAATTGAACTCACATTGAATCATCCGGAAACATTTCTATCTTTTTATTAAAAACCAATATCAATTCATTATTTGAACATAGGTTGCTCAGAGTTAGTTATATGAACAATGGGTATATATTACTCTTATAGTTGTTTGTAATTTATTTGCTTTATTCTGGCTTAGTCGACTCTCAGAATATAGGTGGTTTTGTTTATAAGTGAGATATATAAATGAACGAAACCATTAATGTTTTCGGAATTGACCGTATATAAAATATATTTTACATTTCTATGTTATTCACTTACGTAATTTCACGAATATAATTCCACTTTCAATTGTTTTCTATAATTAATATGCTTCTCTGTTCATTGCGAGATAGGTAGCAAATTTCATGGTCATTATTATGCTTGTACAATATTATAATTCAAAACCCTGGCAAGCAAAATGTCTAATCTCTCGTCCAAGCATACAATTATTTATTATTATTATTTGAAATTTCTATCGGGATCACCGTTTATTTACCCGAGGTGCTTCCGTGCACGAAGACACACATCTCATACCCAACCGGCCTCTCGGCGTAGCCATCTACCGGCATCCCGTGAAGTTAAATTATTTCCTATCTCTAACCCCTCCTCCTGCTTTCATTTCTAGCTAGTGAACTAATCCTTATTTCAGATTACACCCGGTTCCTTTTATCCAACCTCTTCTATGCTAGGGAGGATGTCCTAGTTTGAGGAGGGGCTCCCTCAGCATCGGCATGTAGCCTACTCCTTTCGAAGAATGTAAGGGAATCTTCTTTACGTTCCTTCCACGGGAAGGATGTCACAGCAACTACCTTTCCTCCTAGAGGGCTATTGTGGTGAGATCCAATATTCCAATCCTGTGCCGACTTGAGGATTCATTTACATTAAATATATTTTTATTTAGTGAAAAAATTCCGCAGGCTCAGGATTTGAACAGGGATCTTCTTTGTAGAAGCCGACACCCTAGCCCGCTACACCAGCGAGCCCCCCCCCCCCCAAGCATACAATATCCTCGCGTTCCCCAACCGGAGGAGCTTTGGAATTGATCCCCATCTATCTACATTTCATATCCAAAGTTAATGCCTCGAATGACAATTTAAATGTAATATATCCAGTAAAAAAGTATCATTAAACAAATATAGATATATATTCTTCTCTGGAAGTGGGTTTCTGCATTACACACTAACCATAGGTCAATTAGCTACCCATACTTCAAACAACCGGCCGTAACTCCACTAACCCTCCGATTAGACTTGTAACGGGCGCAAGAATAGGTTATTCCATCGTTGGACGAGAGATTTGAGAAGAGGAAAACATTTTGCTTGGCAGAGATTTATATTATAAAATTGTATAAGCATAATTTTGTTTTGTTAAATTTTTTTTTTTTTTATTGGGTTATTTTTTTTTTTTTTTTTTGATAAATTTTTTTTTTAGATATTAAAAAAAATTAATTAAAAATTTTAAAAAAAATTTCTCTTAACTCAATTTTTGATTTTTTTTTTTTACACACCATTGCATAACAGGGTCCAATTATGGTCATAAATTTGCTACCTATAGCAATGAACATTTTCCTTAGAAATTAACTAGTGATTGATTTTTTCTTGGTTTAGCAATTTACCAAAGTTAATATGTTTATTCGTTATTGAATGATTTGATTTATATTAACCTTTTAAAAAAATATCTTGAAAAATTGACTCAAGAATATTTTTAATGTTTTATTTAATAGAAAGAGAGATAGATATAGAAGCATATTAATTACAGAAACCAATTGAAAGTGGAATTATATTCATGAAATTACGTAATTGAGTGAAATTGAAATGTAAAATCGTAGTAGCTACTACTGTACATAGAATTTATTCCACTATCAATAATATCCCCTAATTAACAGAATGTTTAGTTAAAGTCTCAATTTTCTAAATTAAATATAACCAGCTCTCTGAGTGTTTAATAGGCGTTCGCTTACATTTAAATAAAGCCAGCGGGAATTCAGTTATCGAAAGAAAATAAATTTTCCTTTCTAATTTGCCTTTTAGCTCAGGACACCAAAATGATACTTTGAAGATCATATATTGAAACCGACTTAAGTGGCAGAGAGAGAATAAATAAATAAATAAATAAATAATAGAAATGGCACTGTCCCTCAGAGATCTCGCTCGCTTTGAACAATGTTCCTTAGAGCTTTTCGTATCTTTAATTATTGAAGATTAAAAAAAAAAGAAGATAAGACAGCATAAAAAATATAAATTTAGGCAAGAGTGAACTTGGAATATTGATTTAAATCATTTCCATACCAAATGCTATAAATAAATGTGCCTAGATCACATATTTCGCATAATTGGAATAATTGAGTATCGTAATTCTAACAATGGTTGTCATGGTAACAAGATATAAATATTTCTCTATCTCACTGTCTCCTTTCATATTAATTACAAATTTTACTCTTCTATATCTCCCGAACCGTTCACTTTAGTGTGATTATATACTAGACCATTTTTGTTTGTAATTTAATTTAGATTATTACTTTCTCTTACCTATGTATATATGTAATATATATATAGAGAGAAAGTATTGGTTTCATGTCAAAAATTCGATGTCGAGATTTTGATGGATCTTCACGTTTTGAGGTCCCCTGAATCCAAAAAAGTGGTTTTCGCGACATGGTCTGTCTGTGGGTGGGTGGGTGGGTGGGTGTGTGTGTGTCTGTGTGTGTTCAATTTTAAACATGAAGGAATTGAGCTATGAGGCTGAAATTTTATATTTAAGTTAAACACCCCCCGGGACCGACAAAATAAGCTTTTAATCAAAATCGGCCAAAAAGTACTAGTACTTTACTGATGTACTTTTTCAGTTTTTTTCGATTTTCTCAAAATTCGCTCTAACGATTTTGATTAAAATTTAAAAATCAATTATTTTTTAGATGCTCTTTCAAATGTATATTCTCGTTTTGCCCTCAAAATTGTTTGAAGCACACTTTACTCTTGTGCTTCATAGGAAAGATAGGAGAAATAAATGGTTGCCATGGTAACCGAATTTAAATCTTTTTCTTTTTATTAGATTAAAAATCAATTATTATTTAAACGCCCATTTTTTTTTTTTCGGAGAAAACATCTCTCTCTCTCACAAAACTATCTTCTCTCTTTCTACGCGTTTTAAACTTTTCACCTTATCTTTGCATAGGAACAATGTTAATTTCCTATAGGGATTTGTATGTTAATTTCGATTCAAAAGGAACTTTTTAGGCATTTAAAATTTTTTTTCCCAATTCTTATGAAATTTTGTATTTATTTACGATTCTATATTGTGTATAAAATGTCCAAATATGAGATTAAAATTTTGAAAAATAACCATAGTTTATTTGAAGCAGTCAACATTTAAAATGCAAGTTTGAAACTAAGGTGCTATGGGAAACTAAATATATCTCGACACAAAAAATCTGGTGTGACCAGCACAGTGCACAACTTTCTCTTACCGAAGGGTAAGAGAAAGTTGTGTGCTGTGCGCCAGTCACACCAGATTTTTTTGTATATATGAATTTTTGCGGAAAGGCGCATAGTTTTCGAGATATTTGCGATAAATCATCTTCCCGCAACTTTACCGGCTTATTCCCGCTAAACGCCTCGGTTCTGGAAGTGCTGACTCTAGAGCAGCGTTTTCCAAACTGTGAGGCGCGCCTCCCTAGGGAGGCGCGGACTAGTCTAAGGGAAGGCGCGAATATTGGTCACCAAGATCAATTTTCTAAATGCTAGTTTTGCTAGTTTTATAAATAAAATAATAATATTTAGAAGATTCTGGGCCATTTGGATACCAAATGGCTTAAATAAAAATGCCTGCACCCCAATAGATACATTCGAGTCGTTAATTTTAAATTAGAAAAAAGTGTGAGTGTTAAAAAAAAAAGATTGGATTAGGGGTTGAAAAATTGAAAAAAATGTTTTTTAATTTATTTTAGCTAAATCGATGCCATTAAAAAGAAAAAATTCAAAAAATAGCGTTGATTATTATTTTGATTAGGGGGATGAAGGGTTGATTATTTAAGAAAGGCCTTGGAATATTCCAAATCACTTGTTGACATTTTTTTCCATCTCTAAATATAGTTAGATTAGAGCAAAAGGTATTTTTTTACTTTTAATAAAAAGGGAATTGTTATTTTCATTTATTTTTATTCCTATACAAACAGAGAAAGACAAGTCTCTCGTTCAGTCGAGTGGGTGGCAGGGCGGCAGGCGCGCCTGCTATTTGCTCTCTTTTTTTTTTAAGTTGTGTTTTAAGTGATTTAAAGTGAATAATTAATATAGTGTAATCCACCCTGACCACCCCGTCAGCCAACACACCCTCTTGAGAGTCTTATTAAAGGTAATTAATATGCATTTTATCGTTGAAAAAAATGATAGAAACAAATATATAATTTAGCTTCGAAAAAGTATTCTTTTGAATATGAAATTAAATATTTTGTATTTCACTAAGCGTAGAGGGAGAATATAAGCTGTTGAAAGGGGGAGGGGGAGTGAAGGTGTCATTGAAAAAAAATTAGTTTTTTATTTATTTATTTTTTTTTAAGCACTTTCTCATTCACACTCACACTCACACACACATTCACACAGTGTTTTCGACAACTCAGGCCATGTAAGACTTTATACGATAACCGTTATTAATTAATAATATTCATATTGGGGGTACAGGCATTCTTATTTAAGCCATTTGGTATCCAAATCGGACCCGCGACGTTCGGTATAGCATATATTTTTGTTAATCAAATTTCCTTAATATACTTTTACACAGGGGTGGATTAAGGGTTGAAAATTAAAATAAAATAAAAATTAAAATATTATTTATAATTATTTTTTTTTTTTTAATTTTTATAATTATTTTGCGAGTAATTTCGCGGTGAAGGCTCGCATTTCCTTAAAGGGGAGGTATGAAGACATTAACAAGGGGGGGGGGGTTAATGCCCCATCCCTATAATGCATAAAGATATTAATGTTTTTTTTAATACTTTTACTAAAAAATAAGTGCATTCCGTTTGATTTAAAATTTATATTCACTATTTAGCAAAGAGTATAGTAGGATAGAAACATTTTAATGTCATTCTAAAATTTGTTATTACTGGGGCGGAATTAATTTTTGAAGATTTCGAAACTCTCATAAACAGATAATAATAACACAGGGTAACTTCGAATCGGGAATCCATTGAATCCCTTGCAGAATATTGTAGGGATTTTTTCATTAGGTAGAATGAAAGTTAGAAAAAACGAAGCCAGAATTTTTCTTTAAAAATATATTTTAACAGCTGACGTTTCGGCTTTGGTCAAAGCCATCCTCGGAGCTGTTAGTGGTCATCCAAGAATGTATTTGACCAAGGCCGAAACGTAAGCTGTTAAAATATATTTTTAAAGAAAAAATTCTAGCTTCTTTTTTTCTTACTTTAATTCCTGATACAAATTCCACCAGCCATAAAATACCCTTATACCAGCGTTTTCCAAACTGTGAGGCGCGCCTCCCTAGCAAGGGCGGATACAAGGGGGGCGAGTAAAAGTGTAATTACCCCTCCCCCCTCCCGAGATTTAAAAAAAAAAATACTTTTTTTTGCAAAAAAAATTATTTTTAATATTTTTATATAAATTTATATTTTTTTTGTTTTGTATTATTTTATAAAATGGGGTTAGGGGGGGGGGAGGCGTCATAAGATTAATTATTTTTAAGGGAGGCGTGGTAACATAAAGTTTGGAAACCACTGCTCTAGAGTATCTTTCCATCACTAAAATGCAACCTATTCTGAAAATATTATCCTTCAGAAAACTCTTGCCCATTTTTGTCGTCAGCTCTCCGACTATTATAGTCCAATCCAGTTTCTGCTTGAAGCTTTTGTTTAAGATTTGTTTATTCACACAATTATATAAATGCAAAGAATACATGAATATTTCTCTATACATTTCCTATGGGAGAAATCGTAACTTTACGAATTAATAACTCAAAAAGTTAGAGGAATTTCGGGATGAAAATAATTTTCCTGTAATCTCTCCTGTAGTCCTCTTTAATCATAAAAAATTTCGTTTCAAAATTCCAACGGGAAGTTGGTTAAACAGAGCGTGACAGACAGATAGACGGACATTAGCAAATTATATATATATAGATTACTGAAAATTCAAAATATCTGTGTAGGTGTGTGAGGAGGGGGAGTAGAACAGGTGAATAATTTTTTTTTTTTTTGCTACCTAAACCTAGAATGATGTTAGTGACACTAACACAAGATCATTATTTCTCAGCTACCCCTACCCTTCAGTCCCATATTCTCTCTCTCTCTCCTCAATACTAAAATAGACAAAGTTTATCTCCAATGGCCTCAGATGTCAAAAAGACAAATTAATTTGTTATTTGATTTTATTTATCCCTCGATTGTTAAACTCGTTAGAGGCAATTCTCCCGAAGACACATGAGCATTCTATTAACTTTAGTTCGTCCTTTTACAATTTATGAAATTATTCTATACTCAAAGTCTTCTATCCTCCCCTTTCCTATCGATCCTCCTCTCTTCTATTCACTTATTAAATAAACTTGTTGCATTTCGACTTCATGTGACATGAGCACGCCATTGAGCAAACTCTATATGCTTTACTTACATGCTTTACGTTATTACCTATCCTTCTTTAGTAGATAGAACTTGTTGACAAACGAGCAAAAATAAAAATATTTATTTCTTTTCTATCTATCTAGGCTGTCTATCTCCTAAATAAATACTTTCATTTATTCTGAATTCATTCCTCTTTTATGACAGTATAATAGGCCTATTATTCAGTACTTTATTATGAAGATGCAAATTAGATAGAATAATTAATTTCGCTTCTATGCTTAAATAGCATTTAGATCAATATTCAACTTGATTATCTAAAAAATAAAAAATCTGGTGTGACTGGTCGCACCAGATTTTTTGTGTTGACATATGATTAGTTTCTGACAGTAAGGTACATTCGAATTTCAAGATGTCCACTCGGGCTTGGTGTAGTTGGTAGCACGCTTACATTGTATACCAAGGCTCGCGACTGGTCGCACCAGATTTAAAAAAGCACCCAGACAGACCATGCCGCGAAAACCATTTTTTTTTTTTAGATTTACCCTTGACCAATTTTGGACCCCTTTCTGATTGCTTCTCACAGCTTGTTTATTTATTTAGATATAAACACTTGAATGATTGGATCCGGAAATTAACTTGATAATCTCTCGTTGATAATAATAATTAATTATCAATTCTCCACAAAATGTTTAAATAGAGACCAATTTCATTAAAGGAAAAACAATAAAATAAACCTTTTGTCACATTTAATTACGGAAGAAAATTGAGACAGCAAAATAAAGTAAATAAGCTTATAAAAGCATTCATCTTCTTTCAAAAAAATTTTTGATTAATATTTTAATGACTTTATCATCTTTGGAAAATAAGCTTTTATATCGTAAAAAAATGCCTCCTTTGGGGATGTTTCTTGTTTTAATTTAAATTAAGTTTTTTTTTATATTAAAATTTCATTATGGAGTAATATGGCCTCTCTGATAAATTAATAGCTAATACTAGCCGTGTAATCTGTCTTCGGCGGGCTCTGTAATGCATCAAATTTATTCTTGCTCACTGTTTGGAAGTTTTAAGGTTTTAAATTTCCCCTCTTACTTAAAGTTTTAAATTTCCCTCTCTAACTCTGCTTCCTCTCACTCTAACCAATCAGCGAGAGATAGTGGTAAACAGGCGACAATACGGAAGTGGGTGGCAAGCGCTTTATATAGGATATTAGTATGATATTGAATAATTAAAAAAAAAACTCGTACTATTATAGTTTCTGTCGAAAAATACCTTGTCTTCCAAATTAATATAAAAATCATTGTTTGAGGACTTTTTACTTCCCTTTGCTTGCTGAACTTGGAATTTTTAAAATTCAAAATTTCAAAATATTAGAACCCTTATTTTGTTTTGAATTTCTTTGAATTTGAACAAATGTGAATAGACTTAAGCTATCTTCAGATTAGTCATAAAAACTATTATTATTAAAAAAAAATTATTGAAATATTTTTTAAATGATTAAAATCTAATAATACTAATTATAATTAGATTAGAAAAAAAAAATAACTTAAAGAAAATTCGAAATTGAAAAATAATAAATATAATGTAGTAGTAATTTCCTCGGCCTCGAACTAATAAATATAATTTTGATTTGAGTGAAATTAGCCGCTCAACTTTGTTTGTTGGACAAAGTAAGTTCGAGACTGGGGCGATGTCAGTTAGATAAACGTCATGATCGATGCCTTTGTGTTTCTCTAAAATAATAATATATAGGCTATAATAATTTATTTCTTCTTAATCCATTTATTTATATAGTTGTGAGAATTCATGTTTTGTTTAATGTGTGTTAGTAAAGTTTTAAATGAAGAGAGGAGAATGAATATATCCAAAAGGAAAAGGTGAGATGGCAATTCTCTTTGACAACGAAATCATAAGAGAAGATGGCAGATGCAACTATCATTCATTCTTTGCATTTTTTTTTTTTTTAATCATTTCGGCTGCAGAGGCCATTTGAATTATATAAATATTTATTATTTATTTAGATACATGTATCGATAGCTTCGGGCGTGCTTCTTTGCATTTTTTTTATTAATTGAAATTAATAATAAAAAATAAGAATTACTTTGATCTCTATAAAAGCAAAAGTTTATTAGTATTTTTATGAAAATATAAGCTTATATATTTTATTCTACAATAATATATTTCTCTTTGTTTCAGATGTGTTCTGATTTCTTCGAGGAAGTGATACCGAAATGTTTCCGATCCCGTTAACTTTGGTGAGTTTTTATTTATTTTTATAATTATGGCTGTTTTTTTTTTTTTTCCTATTTTTATACCGGTATAATAAAATCTGAAGGACTGTTTCTCAACCTCTTTTTTTAAAAGGTCTATTTTTACTTTCTCTTACCTCTATATATGTTATTAATATATATAGAAAGTATTGGATTCATGTCAAATATTAGATGTCGAGATTTTGATGGATATACACGTTTGTAGGTTTCCTGAATCCAAAAAAGTGGTTTTCGGGACATGGTCTGTCTGTCTGTGAACAAAATATCTCAAGAACGAAAAGAGGTAGAAGGTGGAAATTTTATATTTAAGTTAGGCACCCCACTGGGACTTGACACGAAGCTTTTGAACCAAATCGCCCAGAGAGTATTAGTTCTTGACTGTTGTACTTTTTCAACAACCGTTTTTATTGGCTTGTGTCACTTTAAAAATGTGTGAGTTATGTCTTTTTTTGATGCTGATGAAATGAAAATTTGCTTTTGGCGTTTTACGTGAGACATATTTATACAAGTAAAATTAATTAATATGTGTGAGGTTTCACTAAGTTATAAATGAAAGAAAAAATTGAATTTATAACTCGATATTTTTCGGGCTATTAAAGTCAAGTTTACATAGGCGGGGGGGGGGGGGGAGGTTGTGAATGTTTGCTTGAGACTAGAGTTGGCTATGGAGGGGTTGCTTCTTCTAGGAAGTACTTTAATTTGCGGAGTCAACTGTCTTTGAGTGGCTTGTATCTTAATAATAATAAAAACAGGACTACTAACAGGATAATAAAGTGATTTAATTATTTAAGAGTTAGAGTTATTAATTAATTTAATTTAATCCCTTTATTATCCTGTTAGTTTTATTGTTATTAAGGTACAGTGAGGGTCAATATAAAGTCCCACGCATGCGTTTTCTACTTGTGATTATTTCATTGTTTTTATAAAAGAAAATGAAAATCTTTATTGTAAATTTTCTAAGTTTGAACCATGAAAATTTCCATTAAAAAATATATAATATTCCGGCTTAAATAAGAAGTAAACTTCCTTTATGTTTTCTCATCTGATGACTCTTGCAACTTCCTAATTTCTATATATTTTTTTTAAAAACAATGGAATAATCACTAGTAGAAAACGCATGGGTGGGACTTAATATTTTCCCTTACTGTACAATTGAATTTTTGGTTTTTGTATGTTTTTTGTTTTTCGTTTTTCTTTGTGTTTTTTTTTTGTTTTTTGTTTTTCTTTGTGTCGTTTTGTTTCGAAAAATGTTTTTTAATGCCAAGAGTTGAAGTGTATACCATTTGGTAAGCCAGTCAAAGACAGTTGTCCACAAATTAAAGTAGGCCTACTTCCTAGAAGAAGCAACCCCTCCATAGCCAACTCTAGTCTCAATCTCAAGCAAACATTCACAACCTTCCCCAACTCCTCCCCCCCCTACTCCTATGTAAACTTGACTGGTAGCAAGTATCTCATCTCTTTTACTCAGTCACATGGGTTAATAGCCCGAAATATATCGAGTTATAAATTCAAATTTTTCTTTCATTTTATAACCTAGTGAAACCTCACATAATATTAAATAATTTTACTCAAAAGAATTATAGTTCGAAAGCAGTCGATTATTTTTTTATCTTCTGATTGGTCCTATGCTGATTTCTCTTTTTAATAAACAGGAAAATTATTATTAATGATAGTAAGAAATTATAATTTTAACAATAAATTTTGATCGGTGTGTGAAGTTTTTTTTTTTTTCTTTCAAACTTTTAATGCAATTTTCTTGTCGTAAAAAAAAAATCTGACCTCGTCTGAGTTTCACAATAGGTTTTCTAATCTATATTCCTCTTCTCTTGATATAAAATGACTTCGATAATTGGGGAGGATTTGAGATTTCCTTTATAGATTCACAATTTGTGAGCAACAGGACAGTAGATGGTGAAATCGGTTGGAAATCCTATTATCTCTTTAGGATGGAGAGACAGACTCTATCTAATGAATGTAACCAACCCCTATGATTGAATGGAAATGATTTCCGCTTTGAAGACTAACAATCTTCCAACCAGAATGATTAAGTCCATTTATACATCTTTAGTTTACTACTCCAATGCAACCAGGAGTGAGGGGATGAATTTTTGTTCTTGTAGGGTCTGGTTTTCTTTGAGCCGTGTTGTAATTTAACTACAGTATTTTTCATTGGTTCAGGCTATTACTGAAGTTATCTAAACAAGGGCGGATACAGAGCCTGAATTGAAAATAAAATATGGAATATTGGTTTGATTAGAGAAAAAATTAATTCACTCACTGACTTAAGTGAGTTCGTGGATGCCGACCACAAATTACCCGAGCTAATACTGGCATTATTTTACTCTTCAGAGTCAGTCTTTTCTCTTCCTATATATACGATATAGACCTATATCGTATATTTCTTTGAACTATAATAGGAGTAATAAAATAAATATTCGCTTGTCATGTAAACAAACCAAGGGCGGATCCAGAGGTGTTTCTCGGGGAGGGTAATCTGGTGTGACTCGTCGCACAGCACACTATTTTTTTTTAATTTCGGTAATTTAAAAGCGCATTCTGTACTTATTTGCCAGAATATAAATACACATCAAATTTGTAAGTATTAATTTTAAAAATTTTGCATTAAAAATAAATTTTTTTGCGAAAAAAAGGTATTTTTTCGAATCTCGGGGGGGGGGTAATTACCCCCTTTACCCCCCTTGTATCCGCCCTTGGAACAAACGAGTACAGCAAATTTCCTATCGTGAATGTGAATTTTGCGTAGAAATTTTACTTCTCTGTAGGAACCGACCGAATATTCGGTTTCGGTCAGTTTCGGCCAAAAATCCTGGTTTCGGTTTCGGCCAAAAAGTAGCCGAAACCTGAATCTGAAAAGATTGGATGAGACTCGCATGCAAAAAAAAGGTCAAATGATTTGCAAAAGCGGAAAAGGTGCGGAAAAAATTTAGTCTCCCTAAAAAAAAGGTAAAATGATTTTCACGGGAGGGGAAATAAATTTTTCGCAGGGTGGAAAAAATTTCAAAAAAAAAAAAAAAAATGGTAAAATGATATGAATTTTTTATAGGAAATAGAAGTCAATCTTAGTTTCGGCCGAAACCGTAACCTGAAACTGAAACTGGTATTTCCTATAAAAAATTCATATCATTTTACCATTTTTTTTTTTTTTTTTTTGAAATTTTTTTCCGCCCTGCGAAAAATTTTTTTCCCCTCCCGTGAAAATCATTTTACCTTTTTTTACCATTTTTAATTTTTTCCGCACCTTTTCCGCTTTTGCAAATCATATGACCTTTTTTTTGCATGCGAGTCTCATCCAATCTTTTCAGATTCAGGTTTCAGCCGGCCGAAAGTTTCGGCTACTTTTTGGCCGAAACCGAATATTCGGTCGGTTCCTAATATAGAGCGATTTTTTTTTTAATATCTTTTCTTTAATGCGATTAATTAAAAAAAAAAAATTATTTTTTCGAAAATCAAAAAAAGGGCTTCTATAAGTTGTAGATATTTAAATAGCTTTAATTTTAAAAAAATTTGAGGTCGATAGCTTCAAAGTTGTGGCCGCTGGAATCTCCCAAAATTAGCACCCCGAGACGCGCACCTTAATTTCTTTGTCCTATGAACTGCTCATTAAAATCGATAGCTTTCAGTTTAAAATAGATTGGTTTGGAATTCGATTACTTTAGAAATTTTTTTTTTTACCTTCTTACACCGGTGTTGAGAGGGCAGAGAGACCTTCCTCTTCTTCCATTCATCCATTTAAAATTCAATTAAACAAGCAAATGAATTGAGAAATAAGTTTGGAATTTAAAGAATGTAGACTTAAATTGAAATGATGCCAAAAGAATGTTTAGACATTTAAAAATTACCTGAGTTTCATTACATTGAAATAGATCTTCTCCGCATCAATTTATCTACAAATCAAGTTTATTGCGATTTGTGAATTTTTCAACACTCCCCCCTCCTGGGGCCCCGAGCAGAAAAAAATTAAAATCAAACGAATATAGGCCATACAGTGAGCCAAGGGCGGATACAAGGGGGGGGGGGGGGGGGAAAGGGGGGTACTTACCCCCCCCCCCCCCGAGATTTAAAAAAAAATACCTTTTTTTCGAAAAAAAAAAAAAAAAAATGTATTTTTAATGTAAAATTTTAAAAATTAATACTTAAAAATTTGATTTGTATTTATATTCTGGCCAACAAGTACAGAATGCGCCTTTAAATTGACGAAATTAAGAAAAAAATAGTGTGCTGTGCGACGAGTCACACCAGATTACCCCCCCCCCCCCCGAGAAACACTTCTGGATCCGCCCTTGCAGTGAGCCAAATTATCTCAGAAGTTATAAGAGCTAGCTCAAATTTTTGGCATTCCTAACAATATTTACTATCTAGGTCAGTGATGGCGAACCTATGACCCGAGGACGCAAGCTTTTTAGCCGACCCACATAGGAGTATTTGAAGTAAAAACCCGATCAAAATAGAAAAAACTCAAAATTGATGCTTCTTTATCTACTATAACCGGTTTATTGGAATCAAGGACGGATCCAGAGGTGTTTCTCGGGGAGGGGGGTAACCTGGTGTGACTGGTCGCCCAACACAATTTTTTCTTAATTTCGGAAAATTTAAAGGCGCATTCTGGCCAATTATTTATTATTTTCCTTATATAAGAATATAAATTCGCGTACAAATAAAATTTTTAAGTATTAATTTTTAAATTTTACATTAAAAATAAAATTTTTTCGAAAAAAAAGTATTTTTTTTCAAATCTCGTGGAGGGGGTTATTACCCCCTTTACACCCCCCCCAACCCTTCCGGTTCGGCTACCTGGTCATAACATCACTCGGAACCCAGTCATTGTGTCAACTGCTTGTCTTGGTTCTAGGCGCTCTCATTTTCGTTAGTCAGTTTTTGTGCAAAAATGTCTTCATGTGGTGGTCAACAGAAAAAAAACGACTTGAATGTAAATTGGAAGGTATGCTTCTCTACCATCATTACAGTATATTTGATTCAGTTTAAACGTAATTATCACTGTTTCTTATAAATATCAAAAGTCGCTTTTTTGTACGTTTTTTTAAAAGAAAATTTCAGACAAATTAGTGTTTTTGTTTATGTGTCGCGGCTTGTCGCCTCAAACTTTTTTCTGGGCATAAAGTTTAGTCCTTTAGGATGTAGAAACAAGAAAAATATATCCCCCCATCTCACCCTATATTTTCTTATAGTATTTTTACGTGAACTAGGGACTCCGTTCTTCGGGAGGACATGAAGTTAGTTGAATGAGTCTTTCTTCCATCAAATTCATTTTTCTTCTATTTTTTTCCTTTGAACTCTTTCAAAATATCATAGAACTCCATTCTGGTAATTTTTTAACTCTTCCCAAAGGATCTATAACAAAAGAAAACTAAAATTATACTAAATCGATTTAATGAATTTCTGTTCCCTCGTTCACTTTAAAGTCTAATAAAAAAATATGGGGTGAGTCGGGGTGAAATGTTTTTCTTGTTTCTACATCCTAAAAGACTAAACTTTATGCCCATATAAAAAGTTTGAGGCGACAAGCCGCGACACATAAACAAAAAGACTAATTTGTCTGAAATTTTCTTTAAAAAAATGTTCAAAAAAAGCGACTTTTGATATTTATAAAAAACAGTGATAATTACGTTTAACCTGAATCAAATATACTGTAATATAGAGAGCTTACCTTCAATTTCCACATTCAAGTCGTTTTTTTCTGTTGACCGCCGCATGAAGACATTTTGCACAAAAAACTGACTAACGAAATGAGAGCGCCTAGAACCAAGGCAAGCAGTTAAAAACAATGACTGACTTCCGACTGACATTGTGTCCAGATAGCCGAACCAGAAGGGTCGGAGGGGGCTGGATTCCAATAAGCCGGTTATAGTAGATGAAGAAACATCCATTTTGGGTGGCATTAGGTAAACTTTGAGTTTTTCTATTTTGATCGGGTTTTTACGTCAAATACCCCCTATGTGCGACCCACGATTTTAACCCCACTAAAAATTTTGAAATCGTCAAATTATGCCAATTTTTACCAAATAAGCCAATTGAATTTTAAAGATGTTTAGTTTTAAAAATAATCAGTTAAAAATATATGTTGAATAGATTCCTCTATTTCTGACGTGTACATGATGAAAGGTAGGTTAATTAAATTTAAAATTAATTAAGACGTCAGATGTTTATTTTTTTAAAATAAATATTTAATCTCTTGGCGATCGATTTCGCTTTTCAAAGCATCCTCAGGCCAGCTGGAAGAGCAATTATAATTAAAAAATTTGAATATAAATGTTTATACAAATTGTTTTTGTTGCTGGACAAATACACAAATATATACATTAAACAAAAACAATTTGAATAAAATATGTTTATACAAATTGTTTTTGTTGCTGGACAAATACACAAATATATACATTAAACAAAAACAATTTGAATAAACATATTTATATTCAAATTTTTTAATTATAATTGCTCTTCCAGCTGGCCTGAGGATGCTTTGAAAAGCGAAATCGATCGCCAAGAGATTAAATATTTATTATAAAAAATAAACATCTGACGTCTTAATTAATTTTACATTTAATTAACCTACCTTTCATCAGTTAAAAATGTTTAAACTTTGTTGCAAATGGGCATTAGTGATCCACGAGCTAGTACTTACAAAAAATATGATCAAAATTTGACCCACGTCTCAAAAAGGTTCGCCATCTCTGATCTAGGTCGTCGATTACCAAATAACACCTTTTTTATATTGATTTTATATTTTTTATAGCTCTTCAATTAAAGAAGAAAAAAACAAATAATAAAAGTAATTGCAAATAATCGGCATGGGAAATAAACGTTTAATAATAACTATTAATGACCTAATTGTTTGTTTACAAATAACAAATTGAATTTTTATTTGAGTTTAAATACCTGCTTTTTTTCATATTTCGTGTCAGCAATCTTAATAAAAAATAACAAAGTATAATTGCAAGTTAGAAAAAGAAATTTGTATAATAAAACGAATAGGCTAGTTGCTATTGTTAATATAAATACACATGCATAGGCGTAGCCAGGGGAGGTTTTGGGGATTCAAAAGTAAAACAATATTTTTGAAAATTTTTAAGTATTTAAAAAAAAGACCTTTTATTAATCTCTTCTTCTTTCACTTTTGTTTTAAATTTGAATGAATTCAAAATAATCCTCTCAAGATTGACTTTTTACTTTCTCGTATAGAGAAAGTATTGTAATCGTAAAAAAATTCGACTTCGAGATTTTAATGTTTCTCCACGTTTTAGACCTCCTTGAGTCCAAAAATACCATTTTGGGCATTATGTCTGTATGTGTGAACACGATTGCATAAAAACCAAAGCAGCTAGATCGATGAAATTTGGTATATGCTCCTTACACTAAAATTGTAGACTTCTATCAACTTTTGGAGTAAATACGTCACTTGGAAGTAGTACTTTAGTTTACCAAATAAGTTTTTTCAGAAATTTTGAAATTTTCAATTTTTTTGTTATATTATGATAAAATACTCAATTTTAAAAGTTTTTTATTCTTTGACATTTTTTCGAAAACTGAATAGTTTTTGAAATAATCACAAAAGAAAGAGAAAATTTTCGTTAATTTTGATAAAAATCAAAACAAAATCATACAGGAGTCAAAATGAATTTGTTTATATTTAACCTTTTTTAATGACACCTGTATGATTTTGTTTCGATTTTTTATCAAAATTAACGAAAATTTTTCTTTTTTCAAAAACTATTCAGTTTTCGAAAAAATGTCAAAGAATAAAACTTTTTATCATAATATAACAAAAAATTGAAAATTTCAAAATTTTTGAAAAAACTTTTTAAGTAAAGTACTACTTCCAAGTGACGTATTTACTCCAAAAGTGATAGAAATCTACAATTTTGTGTAAGGAGCATATACCAAATTTCACCGATCTAGCGCTTTGTTTTTAAGCAATCGTGTTCACACACACACTCAGACGTATCCCAAAAGATATACGAGAAAGTCTCGGGGAACTCAATCCCCATATTTTTTTTTTTAACATTCACAACTTTTTTTCTCATTCACACTCACACCTTCACGTCTTTTCGCCAACTTAGGCCATTTAAGACTTTAAACGATACTTCGTATGTTTCGCAATATACTATTGGGAGTCCAGGCCTTTTTAAGCCATTTGGTATCAAAATGCTTTAAATAATATCATCGGACTGCCTGGGGTCCGAACCCGCCAATTTTGGTGTACGAGGTTAGCACGCTAACCCCTACACCAAGCCCCGAGGGCAAGATTGATTATTTAAAAAATTTGAAGGCCCTCGAAATTTTTATTTACTCAGTATTTAAACTAATTAAAGAAAATATAATAACTGAACTGAAAACAATAGACCCTCGGTCATTTTGTAGGGTTTGAAAATGTATTTTTCAATGAGCGATATTTTCTTCACTATATAAAAAAAATACTTGGATTTTTAAAAAGGTCTTTGAACTCGTATTTAATTAAAACAAAAAAAGAAAGGAAACGGATTTTATTTAGCCTTTACCCTAAGGTTATAAGGTTTATGTGAAAAAACACAATACAGCCAATAATCTACAATTAAAAAAACCACGGAATAATAAATAATTATCTTTTATGACATCATAATTACATTGAATAATTCCTAAAATCCGATGCCGTAATATTTATGGATAATAGGGGAGAAATATTAATCTTAGAAAATCCAACGAGAGAGGGAATCAAGAAAAGTCAATTTATTCAAGCAATCTAAAAATCCAACACAAACATGTCATTCGATAAGCATCCGGAAATCGACTTCTTGTGCTATTTGGGAAATGTTAAAGTCGGAAACGTCAATTTCAAAGTTTTTTATTTAAAAAAAAAAAAAAAATTAATTAAAAATAATAAATTGATGTGGCCACCAAATATAAAAATTTTTCCCCCTCCCAGATTATTATTTCTTCACTATACTTATTAAAAGATTTGTGAAGACCTATCTCTTTCCTTTTCATTGAATGTATACATTTTTTAGACATAAACACTGATAGCGAAATGAGAGTTAATAAATGCACAAATAGGAAACGGGCTGCAGGCCCATTCCCCCTCTATTACATTATCTCCCCCTTAGCAGCAGGTAATAATAGGCAGGAGAAGACTAAGAAAATTGGTTTCTAGAGAGAGTGGAGGGGGAAGAGTTGAGTTTTGTGAGAGTGCACAATGAGAAAAATAATTGTATTTTAAACAAGCAAAAACAGCAGGCAGCTTCTTCATTTGAGAGAAAGAGAGGGAGAAAATGTAAAGAAGAAGACATTATTATTTTAACTTGATAATTAAAAGTAAATTTTATTTTTCCTTAGAGAGAAAATTATTTGAAAAGGGAAAGTCTCTTTTATTTAATGGAAATTTTATTTACTTAAGCATTTATTTATAAAAGTCCATCATAGTACAAAACACGTTTTGGAAACTCTTAATAAATAACATGGTTGGTTATTGACTATACTTTGTCTCCTGCATATTACTAGCCCTGATTTTTTATTTATTTATTTTTTTTTTTTTTTTTTAATTTATTTACACAAGTTATTGAAGATGATTATTCAAAGTACTCTTTTTGGGAAGCTATATAATTTTTTCATTGCTGTTTCTACTGCTAGAAGAACTCATCGTCTGGAATACTGTTTAGCTCCTTCGGCGATTTTTTTTTTAAATTTCGTCAGTTGACAAATCCTGTGTCTTGAGTTTCGAAAAGAAAACAAAATGTATCAGAGGGATGTATGGCTATAGTGTAGATGTTGAAGGTTGAATCAACTCCAGCTCTGATGTTGGCCCAAACCTAGGATCGAAACGTTAGCCATGGGTTGATATCAATAAAGAAACTACATTGGCTGCATTTTCTTGTCTTTTTCCATTCTCATCCATCATCAGCTCCAGCTTTGATAATGGTCCAAACCTAGGATCGAAACATTAACCGTGGGTTGATATCAATAAAGAAATTAGCTGCATTTTCTTCTTGTCTTTTTCCATTCTTTCAACAAAAGAAGAAAACCTACCCAAGTTTCAGGTCTGCTAAGTAAGGGGGCTGAGAAATGACGTTCATGGCATTTTCGTGCATCATCCGCGAATGAAGAATATATAATGAAGAGCCGCATTGTCATAGAGTAGCATCCACTTCCCATTTCGTACATTATTGCACAAAATCCCACTCAATCCGTACTTATCAGACTTGGCCCTTGCGGACTTTTCCCAAGAGTTTCTTAAAATATTTGACTCAAATGATAAAATTAAAGAAAATTCATTAGAGGAGCTGAAGAGAATTACAGAAGATGAGTTCTCCACAGTAGAATTGTCGGTGGAAAAATTATGTGACCGTCCACATGAAAAGGTACCAAAACTTCACTGGGCTAAATTTTCAGAAGAGCCGATTTACTAAAAAAGTTCAAAAAAATCGATTTTTTTCTTATTACTGATTCCGATTTTCTAGTTCTTCATCTTATATGATGAAATATTCGATTCATCAGAATCGATGTATTTTATATAAAAATTGAAAAAACAAGACAAAGATGAGCTAAGAAAAAGGAACCAAACAAACTTTAAACTCATTTTTTCTCACAAAATCATAATCATAAAATTCATAAAAATTCATATCTTCCAAACAAAAATTGATAAAAAAATTATCAAAATACCGGATTGCTCAGCAGGATGTGTTCTGTACAGAAAGCATAAAAACTCAATTTTGACCCCGATGAAGATTTGGTTGGTATCTTTTCATGTGGACGGTCACATATAGCTTCCGAAGAGACAATGTACATAACTTTTCTAAATACATTTTAAAAAATCACCCCTTGTATTTTTAGCAAATTTCGAAATGGATACATCAGTTTACATAATAGTACTTTTTTTTAAATCAATTTGTTTCATTTTTTTTTTTTTTATTTTAAAAATTTCGCAAATACGTATTAAATATTGATAACAAAAAATGACAGCAAATGTCAGAAAAAAAAATACATGCCACACACAAAAGCTATTGGTTATTTAATGGAACAACAAGTGCAGCTTAATTAAAAGTTGTACGATTCGATTTTCAGATTATCAGACATGATTTCATTCATCACCACACACAAACAGATTAATTTATTATTTTCATGTATAGGTGAAAAAAATATAAATTAATCTTAAAATTAAAAAGTATCTCATACGTATTTATCAAAATCAGTATGCAGTGGGAAATTCTGTTGGTGAAAGCTATTTATTAATTAGGCCTATCTTAAAAATTTGATTTGTATATATTCTGGTAAACAAGTAATTTTGCGCTGTGCAATTAGCAACACCAGATTACATCCCCCTCCGAGAAACTCTTCTGGATCCGCTCTTGTATACGATTTAATTTTTTTTTTTTTTTTTTTTACATTTTATTTTTCCTTACCTATTTGTCTAAAAAGCGAGAGGATTTATTTAATTTATATAATTTTAATTATTTTATTTTTATTTTTCTAAAATAATCAACTTCTCTTTGTTTCAGATGCCTCCGGATTGTCTTTCTTCGAGAAATTGAGCAGTCTACACCGAAATGTTTCCAGTCACACGGATTTTGGTGAGTTTTTTATTTATTTATTTATCTTGACTGGCAGCTTATTTTTTTTTTTATCTAATAATCTAAAGCTCATTGAATGACTCATATTTTAAATATTTAATTTATGAGAAAATTCAATAATATTTTTCATCTTTGATGCAAATTTGTACTCCGCAACGTCACGGTTAAAGATATTAACATTTTAAATATAAAATAAAATATATTTTAATATAATTTTAATTCTATAGTAACTCTGTCAATTGAAAAAAATTTAATCTTATTTTTTTCTTTGCGCGATTCAATTACGAGATGACAAACAAGCTATGTTTATTATTTATAAATTTCATATTCTACATTTATTCACTTTGCTATAAAATCTCAATTCTTTTGCTTGTCCATTATCGTTGAAATTCTTATTCATTTTCTCTTTGTTGTTAAGATTGTCGTTACCTAAATGAAAAGGATTATCATTTGTTTTTAAACAGTGGCACAAGTAATCGTCTTCTCGATCATTTTATTGAATTAACTAATAGAAGTTGATTATTTGAAATTCCTTTCGGGATCCCCGTTTTTTTTTACGGGCTCGGAGACACACACCTCAAACCCAACCGGCCTCTGGCCGTAGCCATCTACTGGCAGCCCGTGAAGTTAAATCACTTCCTGTCTCTAACTCCTAACTCCTCCTCCTGCTTTCGTCTCTAGCTAGTGAACTAATCCTTATTTCTGGTTCCACCCGGTTCCTTTTATCCAACCTCTTCTATGCTATGGAGGATGTCCTAGTTTGAAGAGGGACTCCCTCAGCACCGGCGTGTAGCCTACTCCTTTCGAAGAATGCATCACTGAGAGGGAACCTTCTTTACGTCCCTTCCACAGGACGGGATGTCACAGCAACTCCCTCTCCTCGTAGAGTTGCCTGGGGGTGATTTAACTAAGAGTTTATCTATCTTTTTCTTTCCACATCTTTATTATTTCCACTGTGCGAGGTTGGCGGTCCTCACGATTATTTAAAAATTGAAAATTTCGATACGTTTAGGTAAAGAAATTATATTTTTTTTCTGAGTTGTCTAAATCAGATTATTATCAATTAGGCCCATTCTACACCAGCGTTTTTGGCGTGTTTCAAACGCGGATAATAACCTAAAAAATTGCCTCACAGCCACGATGGATCTCATACTTTCACACTCATACCTCTCTCAATCCCACCCCCACACCCACACACACACACACACTTTTTTGGCCTTCAGGGGCAAAAAAAATTTTAGGAAAAAAATTGTTAAAAAAATAAAAATTTGTGGGGGGGGTAGGTTTTTTTTTAAAAGCCATGTGGAACAAAAAGGGAAAAAAAAAAAATCAGGGGGGGGGGGGCGCGCCCCCGAGGGGTGGGGGGGGGGGGGAAGGCCCCCACCCAATAACCCACACCCGGGGGGCCACGAGGGATCTCATTCGAGCAGGTTTTTTGTTTCCCAAACAAACTTGTTATAGTACAACGAATACACTGCAGACTGCGCTAGTAGATTATTTACTACGTCACAACGCCGTTAAAACGCTTTCAAAACGCCCGCGTGGAAGCTCTCATTTAAATTCCTTAGTTCTGTTTGACTAGCGCTTTTGAAGCGTTTAAAACGCGCCAAAAGTGTAGAATGGGCCTTAATGTAAAATCAGAATTTTTCGATTTTCTTTTTTTTGATTGCTTAAAATATTGCGACTTTTCATCTAATATAAATGATGAAAGAAATACACGTCTAATTGAAGGTGGATCTAATAAGAAAGGTCTTAATTAAATGGCTGTTTGTTTGTATTTTTGACCAGAGGACTTTGGGATTGGCTAGCCTACGTTTACTTTTACTCCACCCAACAGTCAGTCGTCTTACCTTTCCAAACAGAATTAGTGTGGATCAATAAAAAAAGGAGGTAAACTCCCTTTTTTACTTAGCAAAATGCTATTACACCTGGCAAATTAAAAACAATCAGCCACCCTTTCTTGGAACTCATCTCGTTTTCTTTTAATCTAAACCTGAGAGGAATTAAATTACTTTGAAAATTTAAATAGTAATATGACGATATTTTTATTCCATTGAATTTTTTTTTTTAAGAAGGTATTATAATCCCGAAATAGAATAAATCTGAGTTCCTAAGGGAGGTAGAGTCGATTTCTTTTAACCAGAAATGTGTTATTGGAGTTTTGATCTGTAATCTTGAGAATTTGAGAGTCCGATTAAAATTGGTAAAATATTATCGATTACATTATTTTAAACAAAAATTCGAAAGGGTTGATCTACTTTAAACATAAAAATATCTGTTTATTATTTGAAAAGGAATAATTAATGTTTTATTATTTTTTTTTTCTTTTTTAAAATTGACTTTCGGTTCTTGACAATATGTTGTTTGTGGTTATTCTCTGTGGCTAAAAAATAACAACAGTGTGGTTGATGTGGTCGCTTTTCTGAATGAATTCGTTCGATCAAACAAATTGCATTTCAAATTAAACGGATGTTAGTTATCTCTTAAAAAAAAGAAAAATAAAGAGAATTTTAATTAATTTCATTGATTGAATTAGTTGTTCATTATTACTTTCTCTTGCCTTTATATGCTAATATATGAAGACATGAAGTAAATTATGATCTAAGTTTTCTCAATTTTTGAGTTATAACCAGAATTATGATCTATGAGCCAAGCCATTTGAAGTAAATTCTGATCCAAGTTCTACACCCGTATGTAGTAGATCAGATTTTCTCAAAATTCGCTCCAAAGATTTTGTTTAAAATTCATCAATCGCCTATTTTTTAGATTCTCTTTAAAAAGTATATCAGTGAAATTTTTCGTGGAAATCGTGTGAAGTACACTTTACTAATGTGGAAGCATTCATAGCTCAGCGCCATCTATGAATCCCTCGGTCAAGTTTGAAACTAAGGTGCTATGGGAAATTAAATATATCTCGACACAAAAAATCTGGTGTGACCGTGTTGGTCTCTTAAGGTGCGCGTCTCGAAAAGCCGTTAGAAGACGATTCACTACCGAGTTAGTCGAGGCGGCAAGAGATGGCGTTAGTTTTTCCCATAGGAATACAAGGGATTTATTCCATTTAATTTGAGAAATTCCAGTTAATTAATTAAGGGTAAAAAATTAATTATTTTTTAACACAATGATTACTAATTTAATTATCTATAAGATATAGAGCGAATTTTTTAAAAGTATCTTTTCTTTAATGCGATTAATCTAAAAAAAGAATTTATTTTTTCGAAAATCAAAAAAAGGGCTTCTATTAAGTTGTAGATATTTTAAATAGCTTTAATTTAAAAAAAAATTTGAGGTCGATAGCTTCAAAATTGTGGCCGCTGGAAACTCCCAAAATTAGCACCCCGAGACGCGCACCTTAACGAAGAAAGTTGTTTGCTGTGCGCTAGTCACACCAGATTTTTTTATTTTAAGTTAGAATCAACAACTATCATCTGTTCTCAAGTGAAATTTTTTTTATTTTGTTATGTTCGATCTCAGAGCAATCGATGTGTCCATTCCTGAGGGTTGAGGGAATCCCCCTCTTTCTTTCTTGTTTATCTTCCCGGGCCGGTGTTATTATTCGTTTCGTAAACGTCAGCTGTTTTTTTTTCTTTCCCTCGAATCGTTCCCTTCCTCAAGGCTTGCACATCCATCATCTTGTAAGGAGGACACCTTTCTATAACTCACCACCACCACAATTCCATATCTCAACTAAAGAATAACGATCTCAACTTTTGACAGTTCGCGCACAAACAGATCGCTATCATATAAACATTTCTATCTCTCTTTTAGATTTTTTTTTTCTTACATATGTTTTTTTTTTGTCATTTTATCGATTCTCTTTATTAAAATTTGTTAGATAAAAGAAACATAAAAAATACAATTTATTCAAGACATTTTCTGAAAATGCTTTTTTTTTACCCTTAATCAATAGAAATAAAAATTGGTGTGGATCTCACTTACTCCTATCTTAAATAGTTGGAAAAATATTTTATAGAAAAAGTTGTAAAGAGAGCTTACCCTTGGCACCCCCATGGGACGTGACACGAAGGGTTTTGAACAAAATTGACCAAAGAGTACTAGTACTTTAGTGATGCACTTTTTCAGTTTTTTTTTTTCGATTTTCTCAAAATTCGCTCCAACGATTTTGATTAAAATTCAAAAATCAATTATTTTTAGATGCTCTTTAAAATGTATATTCTCATTTTGCCATTTACATTTTCTGAAAACCACTTTACTCTTGTACTCCATAAGAAAGATAGGAGAAATGGTTGTCATGGTAACAAAATATAAATATTTTTCATCTTGAAATTCGGAAACTAAAATATATGTCAACACAAAAAATCTGGTGTGACAAGCCCAGCACACAACTTTCGATTACCGAAGGGTAAGAGAAAGTTGTGTGCTGTGCGACCAGTCACACCAGATTTTTATATATCAATAAAATCTCGAATATACGAATTAATTCTTTATTATCAAAAATATCACTACTACACCTTCCACAAAGCTTCTTTTTAACTGAAATGTTACTGTTTTGAAGTCAACAAACCCGAAGTTTTAAAAAAGCTTTGCGATTCAAATATTTTGCTGAGAGTATGAAAAGCTCAATAAGGACGATTTTTGAATTATGATGATATAGCAGCAAATGAGCGATATACTATTACATGAAAGTGACAAAATTTCATCAATACATTTTACCAAATAGTAATTCTTCTGAAACTGATTGTTATAATTCTATTGTTGGTTTTTTTGTTGGTTATGCCGCTGACCCAAGGGGAGCCTCATTTAAAAAATCCGATCAGAGGTTTCAAAATTAAATCACGTAATACGTTACGTTACAGAGAGATTTTTTTGCCTTATATATATTTGTATAGAGGAATAAAATACTTAAATCGTATGAAGTTCTTATATTAAATAGAGTAGGCCTATATTTTTTGATAAAATCCCATGTCGTCACAACTGATAGGTAATTATCGTTTAAAAAAAAACCTATTTCTTACTTCAAATTTCGAAAAGCTAGAACTAAAATTTATAAAAAATAATAAACATTGGCCTATATCATCGTTACTGTCTAAATGACCTCAGACAAGAGAGGAAAAATTGCTCCTTCTAGAGTTCAATTGTTAATCCTATTCGTGTTATCCCTGGTTGAAATCACAATGGCTTCGTTCTTTTTTTCACTTCTTTCTTTCTCTCTTTCAGCAAAATGCTTTTTCTAATTGAACTTGGAAGAGAGATAAGAATATTTCTATCCTTTTTTTAGAAGTCATTTAGAATTAAATTAAATTTAAGATATGAGAGAGTAAAGGGTAAATGAGTATGTAGTCCTTCCATTGTTAATATATATAAAACATGTATATACAGGACATTTCTTTTTATAAAAAATAATTGAGAATCTCGCTCTCTGAATGTACACTCCATTTAGTATTACACTAATATTCAATTAAATTTTAAAAACTAGGAATTTTGCGGCATGGGGTTTCGCGAAATTTAAGAAAGTGGAATAATATGATCTCAAATTGGGTCGCTTTTTCACTTAGATACTCTTTCTGAAACTATTTTTTAATATGAATATTAAAAAAAAATTTAATTAAAAAGACTAAGTTATAAGTTTAAAAAATTTATTAAAAATTAATATTTATAACATTATTATCAGAAGTGATTTTACAATTTTTTTTTTTATGTTTATAAAATCTCATCATGGCCCATGATTGTTCAAATGTGTTAAAAATATTAATTTTTAATAAATTTTTGAAACCTAAAACCTAGTGATTTTATTAAATCTTTTTTTTTTTAATTTCATATATATATATATTCTGGTATATATAATTTTTCAAATAGAACCTACGGTTATAAGAAAGTAAAAATGTAATCATTTTGTTTTTTAAATCTGGTGTGACTGGCGCACAGCACACAACTTTCTCTTACCTTCGGTAATCGAAAGTTGTGTACTGTGCTTGTCACACCAGATTTTTTGTGTCGACATATATTTAGTTCCCGACAGTACGGTACATTCGATTTTCAAGATGTACAATTTATAAGTATGGGAAAATATTTATATTTTGTTACCATGGCAACCATTTCTCCTATCTTTCCTATGAAATACAAGAGTAAAGTGGTATTCAGAAAATTTCAATGGCAAAATGAGAATATACATTTTAAAGAGCAACTAAAAACTAATTGATTTTTGAATTAAAAAAAAAAAAATCGTTGGAGCAAATTTTGAGAAAATCGAAAAAAACTGAAAAACTACATCAGTAAAGTACTAGTACTCTTTGGCCGATTTTGTTTAAAAGCTTATTTTCACGCTCCCGGGGGGTGTTTAACTTATATATAAAATTTCAGCCTCATTGCTCAATTCCTTCATGCTTAAAATTTAACACACACTCACCCACACACCCACAGACAGACCATGTCGCGAAAACCACTTTTTTGGATTCACGGGAACTTAAAACGTGTATATCCATCAAAATCTCGACATCTAATTTTTGGCATGAATCCAATACTTTCTCTATATATAAATACATATATACATAGGTAAGAGAAAGTCAAAAAGTTGAAATATTGAACAGGACAAAATACTCTGATCTAAGTATTTGAAATACAAAATACAATTTCGATATTTGAAATAATGTCCAGCCATTATAGAATAAATATATTTTGTAAAAGTTTGATTAATCTTTAATCTGGTGGATCGCAAAAATCAAGGCGAGCCGCGGGTTGGCCACCCCTGACCCCCATCATAAAACTTACAATATAAATTTATATACTATACTAATGTCTGTTCATCTCTCCGAATTTCCAAAACTTTTTTAGAGTTTTTATGGTGATTTTTTCTATTGTTGAAAATTTTCAAGATAAATTTTCCAAAAAAAAAAAAAATAAATAAATAAACGCTCATTAAAATTCTGGATCCGCCCTTGTATATGAACTTTAATTAATTTTTGGAAAGTATACAAAACAACAGATTATTTATACAAAATGATTCCTAAAACCTACTAAGACGACATGCCGATTGTTATTTGAATTTTTTATAATCTCTTATTATTCTTAATTAAGAAAAAAGAAGGGATAAATAAAAAAAGAAACCCTTTTTAATAAAAATTTGACATTTCGATCTTTACAAACTAAACGAAATATTATCTCAATGCAATTTTTTTATTCTCTTTTGCCCAGAGAATTGTTCTCCCCTACCCCATTCCAGGATATTCATATCCAGAATATAACCAATATATTAGAGATATAGATAGTAAGGATTCACTTGGGATGGATTGATGAGATATCAGATTTAGATCTGTCTTTGATCCCTTCGAAACCCTCCGAGGTTCATTCAAATGTAAAAAAATTCTAAAGAGAATAAAAAAAGTAAAAAAACGATAGAAAAGATATCAAATTAAAATTAAATTCTTTTGAATACATTAATTGCAAACTGAGCTTGTCAAGATAACATTAAAAAAAAAATAAATTAAAAAGTCATTCAAGAATAAGATAAGAAAATTACTTTTTAAGATAAATGCCCAAGGTAAAGCAACAAATCGATCCATCCAAAGGGATAATCAAATCAAAATCTCGATTATTAAATTTTAATATCCTCATAGAAACGAGTGTGCCAAGTCCAATTTTTGATATGGAATATTTTTGAAGTGAAACTTCTTTACGTTCGATTCAAAGCGTTTTATTAAACCCTTTATTCCTTCTTCTCACTACCCCCCTTTAATGTCACGCGGTTGAGCAAACGGAAAAGTTTTGGATTTTCTTGCTCAATGATTCAGCCGTGAGCAAATTTTTCTTCTTACACAGTGAACACATTTATATCCCGAAAACCAATTATTAATTGAAAAATTCAATACACATTGACAATATTTTGACCAATTTTCTCTCTTTTTTTTCATCGCGAATTTGAATTTTATTAAGAAGTTTCGCTTTTAATAGAGTTTTTACTTTCTCTTATCTATATGTGTATGTTAATATATATATAAGTTATATATAGAGAGAAAGTATTGGATTCATGTCAAAAATTCGATGTCGAGATTTTGATGGATATACACGTTTTGAGGTCCCCTGAATCCAAAAAAGTGTTTTTCGCGACATGGTCTGGCTGTATGTGTGTCTGTCTGTGTGTGTTCAATTTTAAGCATGAAGGAATTAAGCGAGGAGGTTGAAATTTTATATTTAAGTTAGGCACCCCCATAGGGCGTTAAAATAAGCTTTTAATCAAAATCGGCCAAAGAGTACTTTTTCAGTTTTTTTCGATTTTCTCAAAATTCGCTCTAACGATTTTGATTAAAATTGAAAAATCAATTTTAGATACTCTTTAAAATGTATATTCTCATCTTGTAATTGAAATCTTCGAAGACCACTTTACTCTTGTACTTCATAGAAAATATAGGAGAAATTGTTGCCATGATAACAAGATATATATATATATTCCCATGCTTATATATTCAACTTTGTGTGCTGTGAGACGAGTCACACCAGATTTTTAGATTAAAATTCATATAAATCAATTATTATTATTTAGATTCCTTCTTAGAAAGTAGGCTGTTTGAAGTACAGTAAGAGACAATATTAAGTCACACCCATGCTTTTTCTTCTTGTGATTATTTCATTGTTTTTATAAAAGAAAATGAAAATCTTTATTCGAAATTTTCTAGGTTTGAACCAAGAAAGTTTCCATTAAAAAATATATAATATAAATATGATATAATACAAATAATCACAAGTAGAAAACGCATGGGTGGGACTTAATATTGTCCTTCATTGTACACTTTGCTGATGTAATTGAGTTTTTTTTTTTTTTTCAAATTCATTTTCCGGCTCTTCTTTCCATAGAGCCAATGTTAAATCCCCATGGGAATTTGCATGTTAATTTTGATTCAACAGGGAATTTTGAATCAATTGACTTTTTTACTTTTACTTATGAAATGCAAGTGGTCAAGTTTGGAACTAAGGTGCTATGGAGTAACTAAATATATCTTGATACAAGAAATCTGGTGTGACAGCACGGTACACAAATTTCTCTTATCGAAGGGTAAGATAAAGTTGTGTGCTGTGCTCCAGTCACATCAGATTTTTTAATATACCATCATAAATGTAGCCAGTTTTGGGAGATCGAAATAAAATTTTTTCCCTCATATGGACTAAGGAATTTTTTGGATTTCCTTCTTACTATAAATTAAATTTAATTATTTTTATTATAAATTTTCCCCCTGAAATACTCCTTTGGTTATCTCGTTTAATTACTTTTTTAACCATGCTGAATGCATATAGGTGCATATGTATGTGAGAGAGAGTGGCTATGTGTGTGTGTGTGTGTGTGTGTGTGTGTGTGTGTGTGGGTGTGTGTGGCGCTAGTATCGCTCTCTAGGCTGTCTAGCAACTAGCAATTCGCGCCGGTCCGATCTCGCTTTTATAATTGTCACTCGGTTCCGTATTCTTTTTAACTTTTCGTTATTATTTAAATAGTATTTATTTATTTGTGCTATTCATTTAGTTATATAATAATTTGTTATAGTTTTATTTTTATGTGTGTGTTGTGAATTCAAAGTGATTTTCCCTGACCCTGGGCCTGTCTGGCTGAAACTTCAACTTTTAAAGGTAGAATTTATTTATTCCTTGAAAAATATTCAATTATTTTCACTTGTTTTTATGTATATAATAAATATAATAATCAACTTTTATTGTTAAATGTGATGAAAAAATGACAGGTGAGGTTAGTAACCTATTTTAAAAAAATTATTTTTTTTAAATATTTATTCTAAAAATGATACGATTATCAAACATTAATATTCTTTGACCTATCTATCACACTATCAATTAAATAATAATGCATAAGTGATCACACTCGGTTTAATTAAACAGATTTGCAAGTGTTTTGTGTGTCATTTTTTCATCTGCTAAAATCTAATTTGATTCAGCATAAAATTGAGGGGTTTTCTGTTAATTTTTGATTAGGTATCTTTTCTAGTTAGTAAATAATTAAGATAAAATCTCTTAGGAAATTATTTTATTCCTATTTTGCTCTGGTACACATGGCCTGCTATTATAATCTCTTTATAATTGGATTTTATAGATATAGGCTATATATATATAACTTGTCAAATTTAGTTTGTCATTCTATTCTTTTTTAATATTTCTGGAGTCATCAAATAAATAAGACTTCCAATCACTTGTTCATTCCATTTATTGAATGCAAACTAGTTTATTTTTATTATTTTTCTTTCATTTATTAAAGTATTTAACCACCTATTTATCTATCTACATATTTATTTACTTAAATATTTTTATTTTCAAGTGTTTATTTTCATAAACACATCAACTATCTTTGCGTTTTTACATGTGATTATTTCACTGTTTAAAAAAAATTAATCTAATAAAAAATATTTATCTTTGATTAATAAAATAAAACAATGAAATTATCACATGTAGCAACCTTTAATTTTGTTACTTACTACACGCATTTCTTTATAGGCCTATTTGATTGCATTTAATCTCCGATAAGTGAGCTTAATTAAAATTAAATTGAAATTAAAATAACTCCCTTGATTCTCTTGCCTCTCTTTTTAATTCACAAGACTAGGACGTTCAAAATGAATTGATAAACATTTTCAAAATAGGGAAGGAATGTGTGGTCTTATAAAATGAACGAGAATCGTTCATGGTTTATTTAATTTGCTTCCCTTGTGATTTATTCCCCGAGTAGAAAGAGACAGAAAACTGTGAGACAAGTGAGAAAGAAATAGTCCCTTAAATCAGGGCCGGAACTACGAGATTTTTTAGGGGGGGGGGGGGGGCAAAATTTAATTTGCCGCCCCCTCCTTAAAATTTTCTATACAAAATTTATTTCATTTTACCTTTTTTTTTTAGTAAATCTTTCTTTAATTGCCGCTCCCTGATATCTGCCGCCCGGGGCATACGCACCCACTGCCCCTCCCCCCAGATCCGGCCCTGCCTTAAATCATCTACTTTCTGGACAGGGTCAAGCCGTCAGTGAGTCAAACAATCGACTCTGACGTCACCGTTTCTCAGAACCAATTAAAAGGGAATAAAAATATTAAATACTCCGAATTGAGAAAATCGACTTAATTATAAATAAAACTTTTTTTTTTTTTCAAATAAAATAAATTCCATCAATCGATGACGAATGAAGCGATACTTTTAACCTTTTGGTATTATTATTAAAATTTGCCATCTTATTTTTTCTCATCAATAATTCTAGAATTATTGGATTACATCGTAAGAGGATTCTGTATTCAAATTTAAAGCTACTAGTGGAAATAAAAAAAAAAGAGTAAATTCAAAGTCAATTCAATTGTGAGTAAATAGAAGAAAGAGAGAGATATTGACGCTTGTTATCTGTGTTCTCTAAGAATTTCAATCTTGTTAAAAATCAAACGAAAGAGAAAATTCTCTCTCTTTGACTTTGCAGATATTAACAATCTCTTAAGCCATTAGTATTTAACGAGATCTTTAGTGGAATTTTCTTTGCTGGACTGAGGATAAATTATTCAAATTTTAAAATTTAATTTCTCATTAGTAGATGTTGTTTCATTAAGAAATTAGAAACAACAAAATTTAAATTTATTCCGTTGGTGGTGAATAAAAAAAAATCTTTCTAATCTTTTAAGCTCCTATTCGTATTTTTAAATTAATAAAAAAAATACTATTCTCTTCTTCAATCTTTCCACCTCATGTGAGTTTCGTCCATTATGCTGTTTGTTGTCACTTTTTCGACCCACAAAATAAGGAAATTGTTTTGGTTTCGAAGTTAGAATTAAGTTTACCACGCGATTCTTCGTCCAAATATCGAATATAGGCTAATTTGTTTTTAATTTCGCTGATATAGAAGGGCATAATAAAAATATGAATTAAAATTTATGATGAGTTATGCGAAATTGTATTTATTAGTAGACTAATACATCGTTTTTTTTCAAGATTGCTACTTGTTGGACTAGAGAAGGTGAAAATTCTTTTCAATTCTTTTTTTGAAAAAACTTTTATTATACCGGTTGATAATGGATACATCCTTGTCGTTTTGGCCTTCAGAAATCTCTATAAGAGCCTGTTGCTTCACATCTAATTAACCTCGGATAAGCTAGCTGACTATGATTTCGAGTATTTTCACACCTAGATAAGCTAATCATATGATTAAATAAGAACCGTGGTCCAGGTTATTTAGCCAAGATCCAAAGTTCGATGTAAGACTTAACAAAGGGGTGAAATTAGAAACGCAAGCATCATAATAATTAGTGGTGATATGTCAAAACCAAGTTAAGTTTGGAACCATTAGCAAATTAGAATGCAAATCCTTTATTAAACCTTGTTTTTTTTTTTTTTTTTTTTTTGGAAATTTTTAAATTTTTGAAAAAAAAAATTAATTATTTTTAATTTTTAATACTATATTTATTTAAATTAATTTCAATTTTTATTTTTAAAAATTTTTATAATAATAAGTTATGCCTTTATTAAGTAGAAGATAACTTCACAAGAATCTCCTTATAACTCAGATAGCTAATTAAATGTGAAAAAATCTTTTTTTTTAACTCAAAGGTTAAGTCTGTTATTGTTTGCTATATGTTGGATACATATTACTAGTTGACTATAAGTGAAGCAACCGGTCCTAAGGTTCTGAAGAAGGTCCATTTGTCAGGCCGAAAAGACAAGGTAGATGGGTATCCATTATCAACCGGTATAATAAAAGTCTCTCTCCAAAAAAGAAGTGAAAAAAGTTTTCTCTACAAATTTCTTCTTCTCTCATATTTTCAAAATTAAATTTTCTTTAAAATCCTATTAAAATTAAAACCCTATCCGATATTAGGCCTAAAAAAGATTTTCATTTAAAAGAGTTTAAGACAGAAGGACCCTCTAAAGCAAAAGTCAAATTGATTTTGGACTAACATCTGGTATTCGTTAGCTTTACAATAATGTGGCAATTAAAACAATCAAAGTCATTTCAAGTATCTTCTCTTTCTATTTGACATTCAGCATTCTCACTTGATTGTTGTATTTATTGGAAATTTCAAGTATTCTTCTCATATTCTTGGTTATAGACAAGTTTTGATTCAACTTTATATCTCATCTTCAGGCTTATCGTTTAAACACTTTTAGTTTGAGTTTGAATATTTATTTTCTCATTATAATTTGTATCTCTCTCTCTCTCTCGCTCTTTCGTTCTTTAAGTTGAATGTTTTCCATAAAATAATGATAAACAAATATCTAGTTGTTATTTGCATATCTGCAAAAGATATCTAACAATGTAGAAAGAGAATGAATAAATGCACAATGGAATCTTTCTCTCGCTCTCGTTGATATTTTGATATATAATCAATCTTCAACTTGAGATTTAGACAAGACAGGCAACTTCTACGAATATTATGATGATAAAATGTTAAATATAATTGTTTGAGTAAACAAAATGAAAAGTTAACTACTTAGTTGAATAAATATTCTGATTCCAAGTAATCTAACATTTCAATGAAGATAGCGAAAAATTTCCTAAACGACCGCAAAAAGAACTTAATTTGTATTTTTTGATAAGGTTTGAAAAGTTTTAAGAGACATAATTTTGTTTCTGCAAAGGATTGCAAATATTAGTTCATGTTGTGTGTTAGAGAAAACAATTTTTTCGATTTTTTAATGAATTGTTGTAGAATAGTGGAACGTGGCTGTAGCTCATATGTTGAATAGGGAAGAGGATGCAGCCAATTAATTGAGCCTCTATTTAGAATTTAAGCACTCTTTATTAGAACCTTTCGGCCGGGATCAACCCTGCCATCTTCAGCTTTAAAAGTTATTTTATGTATCTCTTGAAGATTTCTCCGTATTTTTTAAACAGTTCTTCATACGAGGTTATCTACAATGTATCAAGAACTGTTTAAAAAATACGTCGAAATCTTCAAGAGATAAACTTACTTAAAAGAACTTTGAGGACTGAAGATGGCAGGGTTGAACCCTGCCGAAAAGTTCCAATAAAGGTTTAATTGCAAATAGAGGCTCAATTAATTGACTGCATCCCCTACCCTAAATTGTTGTAGATTAGATCAGATATTTTCAGCCTCGCTAAGGCATCTAATATAATTGATCCTTTTTTGTTTGCCTAAATTAAAACAGTTATTGGTATCTCTTGGCTTCTTGGTTCTGGTGAAGTCCTTTCCCAAAAAAATCTAAGTTTATTTAAAACTCTTATGAATAGAGGAGAGTATAAAGTACAGTGGAACGTCGCTTAACCAGAATAATTTGTTCCAAAATCATACTCGTAAAACAAAACTTTCGTTATGCGAAACAATAACATTCTCTCCATAGAGCTGCCCTTCCCCTCTCCATAACACAGACTGATGTAAGCATGTTACATCCGGAACTTTCCCTCTCCTCGCCACTAGTTATGCAAAACGTCGCTCGTTAAGCAAGTCATTCTTTTACAATTTGTTTTGCTCGCTATGCGAATTACTTGTTATGAGAGGTGTTCGCTAAGCTTGGTCTCTAAACTTGGTCTCCACTTAGGAGTAAAAAAAAATTCTTTGCATGATTAAAACAACAGCTTGCTATCTTCTTCCAAATTTCTGTTTCTTCTTACTTTTCAAATTTTCTTTAAAAAAAAAAAAAAAAAAACACCCCATAGACGTTAATTATTTCAAAGACAAATTTTTTTATTACTTTTTTACTTTTTATTTGATGGCCTGAGCACATATGATATGAAGATAAAAATGTCTCTCAGAGCTGCCAAATTTATTATTATTAATATTAAATTGAAAAAAAAAAAAATTTTTCTAGATCAAAGAACTCTAAAAGCTGGTTAGCTTGAATATTTATATGCTTACCCCTTAAACAAGTTAATAAATCTTGGCAATAAATAAATTTTTTTTTTTAAAGACTGGTTTTTAATATGAAACTAATGCCAAAGAGAAGACTCTTCATTATATTTTGATAATTAATTTCGTAATATTTTGAAGACGATATATGTATTAGGCCTAATATTTTGACGATTAACGTTAGCAGAACGTATGCTAATATTTACATTGAAGCTTGTTGATATTATTTTAAATTTATTATATTTTTAACATACAAAATTGACTTTGTCTATAAATACAGCTCATAATAGAATGTATATATAATACGTGTATATTAACATCACAAGACTATACAAAATATTGATGATAATTTTTATACATTCGACTAAATACATTTGAACTGTATTATAAATTTACTAAAGACAAAGTCTATTTTGTATGTTATTAATACATATAAATGGACCATGTTATGTATGAAGGAACCAAGCGCTATTATGATCGAAATTGAGATAATACCGCCATCTTGTAGGAAAAAAGATCTACTTTTTTATTTAAATCTCAACGTTATTACCCTGTCTAGTTTTCTCTTGTTTGATTACACTTAGGGATTGTAAATAAATCAACATTAATTAATCCCGTTTGTGGTCATCATGATTTTGTTTTATTGAAATCAATATCTCAATATATCAATTATTATGTCCATATATCAAATTAACTACAATATTTCTCATTTATTACTAATGATAGCTCTTATTGCAAATTATTAATATTACAATCACATCCAATTTGTTTATTGAAAATTTCTCTCTATTATCCAATATTTTTATTATTAATTAGACTTCCTGGATGAAAAGCATCCAGCAGTTAACATTAAATTCAAATAAATTAATACACTGTAAAAAAAAAATATGGATTTTCAAACGTTTTTCATATACTGTCGTGCTTGAATTTTAATATACCCAGTTTGTGAAATTGAATTAATAAACTGGTTTGTTAAGTAAAAAAAATCTGAATCAAATTTAAGTAGTTTAAAATGTATGATATTCTTAACAAATTAAGTAGTCGAGTTGGTAGAGGCGTCATACATATGAAGGGAAGAAACGGGGCGGTTTTTTTTTTTTTTTTTAACGAGTGTTTGAAATTTTTCATAAACCCGTTTATGTAACTTTTAATAAATTGGTTTATGAATGTTCATTTTTTAGTAGGCGAGACCAGGGCATAACGATCCCTAATTAAATTTTTTTATACACATGTTTTTTGAAAACATATATGCTACTTCTCAGATTTTTTTTGAAATTTTAAAACTGATACATAACACAAAACAAAGAACTTTTCAAATATAGGCACAAAGGATTATTTTGCCCCGGAGTCTGGGGCAATATGATCATCCCATTTTTAGGAAGCTCTTTCTTGTTGTAGGCTACTAGGATAGGTATGCTGCAATGATTTGTAGCATTTTCCATATTTCAAACATTTTTTTGAGGATTTTAAAATATACAACTACATGAAATACATAATTATCATCATCATTATCATCATCATTAACTGAAATAATCAAAGCATTGATCCTAATGAACATTATAGATTTTATTTTTCAATCATACAACACAAACAATAATTGATACAAGAATTGAAATTCATAGCTGAAGGATCTTTTTACATATTTAACTTCCTGCGGAATGGCAGGATTTTTTTCAACTCCACGGTTAGCTTCAAATGAAGACTTAGTTTGCAAAATCTCCACCTGATGGTACCACTAATCAAGGAGAAATTAAGTACTTCATATACAAGTTTATGAATATCCCTTGAAAATTTTTAACAGCGTACATGAATGGTACCAAATGCTGAAATAATTTTCTCCCCTAAGTTTTGCTTAGGGGAAGAGAGTTTACTGTAGTTATCTCATATATGATCAATTCGGCAAGGGCCCTTTGTTTTAAACGAATCACGCAAACTCCTAGGATCTCTCTCTCTCATGTCTAAAAGACAGAAACGCTATTTGCTTGTTTGTTATCTCGATGCGTGCTCGTTTCTCAATTTAATATTTATATTCGTCCAAATTTGTAGTCGTCAGCCACAAATTCAAGATCATAATCAGTCAAGAGATTAATTAGATTATTGCGCTTTTAAAAAAAAAAATGCTTTATCTCATGGAGTAGTGACTGACATGTAGAGATTTCTCCTTATGCTTAAAATACATGGAAGAGCCTAATAATAATAATAAATCATTAAAAATTTAAAGTGTTTTAAAAACAAAATCATGTAATTAATATTAATTACATGCATATTAGATTTGATTTTTTTTTTTTTGACAGCGAACTTTTTTTTTTGATGAATAACGTTAATGATTTTTTGGAAATGATTAAATTTTTATGTGTTTTGCATTTTTTTTTTCTTTTAATAGAAAATAATTAATTAAATGAAACTGTCCTGTTGGGGAAAAAAATAATATAGGTATATTTTTCATTTTAATTTCGCGGAATTAATTTTTTTTTTAGTATCAATCGATCTATTTAGATGATACATATCAATCTCACTTTATTTGATTATCAAAATAACAGGTCAAAATTTTACAAATTAAAACGTTTTAAATGCTTCAAATGGACGGAATTCAGGCAAAGTAGGTATTTTGTAAATTCAAAAAATGAACAGAAGTAATCAATTCCTGCCTGACATTTAAAAAGACTTCTTTTATATTTAGTAATGTCCGTCTGCCTGTCCTCTCTGTCTGCCACGCTCTATTTGGGCAACTTCCCGTTGGAATTTCGAAACCAAATTTTGTATGCTTAATGAGAACCTTCCAGGGATTATAGGAAAATTATTTTCATCCCAAAATTCCTATAACTTATTGATTTATTAATTGCTGAAGTTACGATTTCTCCCATAGGAAATGTTTGTTTTCTTTGCAATTATGTATTCTATGAATTTATACAATTAGATATTACTTCATGTACCCGAAAAAGAAATAAGGGTGTTATTCTATGAATGTAAGCAAATCCTCAAGCTGCCCTCGGTCCTTGATGTAGTTGCTACCCTGCTGGCCTTCTGTACCAAGGATCGCGGGTTCGGATGCCAGGCAGTCCGACGAATTTATTTAATTGGATACCTAATGGCTTAAATAAATATACTTGGACCCCCTATATATAAAAAATATGAGTATCGTTAAAGTCTTATATGGCCTGAGCTGCCGAAAATTATGTATGTGAAAAAAAATCCTCAAGCAGCCACTGAATTTGGAATAATAATAATATTCTCTTCTCATAATTAGAAAACGCTAGGGGGTTCAGGAGGACGACGCCTCATTGGCCAGGCGCGAAGGCGGGTGGTGCGGCTAGTAATATCTAAAAATTATTATTTGTTATCGAAGCATTAAAAATTTTTAAAATATTATATTATCCATTCACTTTCTCTCATTAATCCCTTTTTAAAACAACACATTATTTTAAAGGATTAATCTCTCAATAATATTTGTATGTAAAATTGGCATAAAATCTTTCAAATAAATATTTTCTATATGATAACATTCAGTAGCATTTAAATGAATGAATTCATTCATTTCTAATGACGCTCATACATTAAAAAATTCTCTAATTTCAAAGAATGTATTCATTTTTTTTTAAATCTTCCTTTCATCTTTAAAAATTCTTAAATAACGCTATATTTATGGAAAAATGTTAATTAATTAATTATTTAGTGAAGTGGTTAATGAGATTTGTTAAAATGTTTGCCATTCAATTAATAGTATTTTTCTCTTTTTTTGTTGTAGATGCGTCGTTTGCCGTATTTTCTACCAGTGCCTTCACCTTCAAGTCGTCGCTTCTAAAATTGGTGAGTTGCTTTTCTTTCATTTACTCGTATTTCCAATTAAACTTGAGAATGATTTTTATCTAAAGGAAACTTAATTTCATATAACAAATAAACTGATGTTAACAAGCTAACACATCAGCCGACTAATTAATCTATATTTATAATAGCGGTGTGTCCGTCTGTCACGCTTTGTTTGACCAACTTCCCGTAGGAATTTTGAAACGAAATTGTGCAGTCTTATAGAGGACGTTATGGAGAGTCCAGGAAAAATACTCGGGTCCCGAAATTCCTATATTATTATTTCCTAAAGTTACTATTTTTCCCATAGGAAATGTATAGAGAAATATTTATGAATTCTTTCCATTTGGGTATTCTATGAATGTAAATAAATTCTCAAGCATGTACTGGATTGAAATAGCAATGATAATTTTTGTATTTTCATAATTAAGAAAAACCCTCGGACTTGGAGTAGTTGGTAGCACGCCTGCCTTGTATGCCAAAGGTCGAGGGTTCGGATCCCAGGCAGTCCGATGATTTTATTTGGATACCAAATTGCCTAAATAAGAATGCCTGAACCACAAATAGATATATTTAATTAATAACGGTTATCGTAAAAGTCTTATATGGCCTAAGTGTCCGAAAAGACTGCGTGTATGTGTGTGTGAATGGGAAAAAAGTCTGTGTGTGAATTAAGAAAAGGCGAGGGACTGCCGAAGGCGGACCGGAGCCAACTGATGGGTTTCCAGGGGGGCGAACTGAAACCTTTTTTGATAGGGTTCCCCATTGAAGTCTGCGTTTTGATTTTTCTCAATCTCAAATTATGTCGAGTGACCCTATCATAAAATTATTTTTGACATCTACCCTTGTATTCAAGTTATTTTTTATTTATTAATTACTCTCTTTCTCTCTAAAATTAACATATATTTCTTTGAATAAATTTTCAATTAATACTCCATTTTGAAATTCTCATTTTCCCTCTCTGATTTTGTTTTGATATTATTTATTTCCCATATAATGTTAGAGAAAATTAATTGCATATTATTAAAAAGCGAGGAAATTATTTATAATAATAATAAATCAGTAGAAATGCTTCGTTTTCTCTCTCTCTCGTTTTCTTTCTCTCTAGGCTTAACAAATAAGCTAGAGATGGATTTAATTTAGGAATTGGTTGCAAAAAAAAAAAAAAAGAATGAAATGGAATATTAAATTGAAGCCAGTCAGTCAGTCAGGCCTTTTTTATGTTTCTAGAAAAGATGACGCCATAGCTTTTAATTAGTTTTTAGTTAATTTGAAACTTAAGTTTGATAAGAATTTGTTTTCTTCTTATTAATCAAAAAATTTGGTGTGAAACAAAAATAGCATACCCGTTCTTAGATTAATTTTTTGTCTCATTCTCCAAATTAATCCACTTTGCGTTTATTCAAACTTATATGCTCGTTCTGAGTGGGAGGGGATTCATTTGCATTTTTTACTCATAAAAACTTATTAGGTATATGAATTTTTAATCTCTAAACGCCTCTTATCAAATTAAATAAAAATTTTTTATACACTTATGCTGGCGATTATATATGAAAAGAATAAAATGACATCGTTGTATTTTATTTTTTTTTTTTTTTTTGCTGGTGTATTTCAAAGAATTTTGGCAAAGATATTCTCTTTAGAGCGAGGTCGATCACCTCTCTGCAAATGGTTTGGGTTTTTATCTTTAAAGAAAATAGAATCACTCGCAAACTAAAGCAATGAACTTCTCAAACCACTGTTTCGACCATTACTACCAGTCTTCTTCAGTGAGGAATTGACTGTTCTCGATTTGCAAGGGTGTCTATAGTTTCCAGACTGAATAACTGTCGAACAGTTGTTTGATTTTAAGTTTATGTATGTTAGAATAAGTTCGAATTCTCTCCCACGAAACGGTTCATCCCCTCCACTCCGATTGAGTTTTTGAGGGCGCACAGTAGTTTTGAAAATTTAGATTTTCTTGAGCAATGGATAAAAAAAAGGCAGTTGCTTACACCTTTTTACTATCGTGAATGTGAATTTTGCGTAGAAGTTTCGCTTTTCCAATTTGTGATAAGAATTTAGTAGAAATTGCACTTCTCTAGTATCTAGTAATGTTCGAAAGAAAATTACTTAACTTCTTTTTACTTTCGCTTACTTGCATATATTTAGAGAAAGTATTGGTGATAAAATCGGATGTTTAGCTTTTGATAGAAATTTACGTTTTTAGGTACATTGAGCGCCACAATTAAGTCCCCACTTGATAGCATAGCTAGAGCTTTAAGAATATGGTATATGGTGAAATAATTTTAGGTAAAATAGAATCATCTGTACCAGATTTTACGTTTTACCTTTTCGGTCAATAAAATTAATTCACTATACACCATATAACTAGGGCTCTAGCTATCAGGTGGGGACTTAATTGCGGCGCTCACTGTACCATCATTTCAGTACTGTAGCCAAAGAGTACTAGTTCTTTACTAATAGATTTTTGTGTTCGGAGTTGTGGCTGTGGGTTATTTAGATGGATATTTATGGGCAGGAGCAGCCAAAAAATAGACTCTGTATGCAGCAGATTCAATCACTGGAGACGTTTCGGTTCTTTTTATTTAAGAACCAACTTCTTAAATAAAAAGAACCGAAACGTCTCCGGTGATTAGAGTCTATTTATTGGCTGCTCCTGCCCATTATTATCAATCTAATAGATTTTTGTAGATTTTTCAATTTTCTCAAAATCAGCTCTAAAGATTTTGATTAAAATTCAGAAATTAATTGTTTCGGATTTAGGAGACGTAGCAGCCATGGAATTAAATAAAAGACTTATTTAATTAATCAATAGTCCACGTTTCGGTCGCAAATCACGACCTTCCTCAGGACGATAATTGTTAGAATGCAAGATTAACAGTATTATTTTTAATTGTCATTGCAAATTATAAATATTATAATGCAATATTATATATATGTTTATATATTATATGCAAATTATAAATATTTATAAATATTTGAAGGAGGTATATAGCTGAGTGTTGATAATCAAATAGGAAGAATAAAATGAGCAAGCAGCTAGTTATATTTAAACCCTGGTTTATTAATAAATTTTATTCTTCTTATTTGATTATTTATAAATAAATGACAATTAAAAATGATACTGTTAATTTTGAATTCTAACAATTATCGTCCTGAGAAAGGTCTTGATTTGCGACCGGAACGTCGACGATTAGTAAAATTAAATAAAATTCTTTTATTTAATTTCCTAGATGCTACGTCTCCTATATCCAATTTATAGTCTACAGTCACTTCTCATCGCTATTAATTATTTCTAAGATTCTTCTTTAAAATATATCTATATTCTTTTTGACTTCAACATTGTTTGAGTCGACAGTTTATTCTTGTACATCATCCCCCCCCCCCAGAAAAGATAAATGATTGCCATGATAACAAAATATATTTTTCTTTGTCTATAAATTCTACTTCTTTGATTCTGATATAGCCGAAAACTAAACCTCGAAACAAAAAATTCTCGTCTAACCTTAGGTAATCGAAAGTTGTGTGCTGAGCCTACGGTCAGTTACACCAGATTATTCAAGTCGTGATCATCCATTTGAATATAACTTAGCAGAACTGTTCCTCTCCATTTTGTCTCTTAAAGTTTGAGTAACTTTTCATTTGCAAATTTTCTACCTTCCCAATTGCGATGCGCATTTTGAAATTTAAATGAATACTTTGATTAATTATTATTTGAAGAAAATTTGGGCTTTAATTTCAAGACAAAATTTTCGGTCAAGGCCAAGGGTCGGAGCATTAATAAATAAAAGTTAAGGAAGTTGTAAATTAACTTTTAATTAAATTTAAATCAACTTAAAGATCAAACAGAAAGTTCTTGTGGCGTAGGTAGGCTACTTGCAAATAGTTGACTAATGTTCCTAATATAAATAATTATTTAATACTTATTCTATATTAATTTATTTCCATTTTTCCCCCTTGAGGTCATTATCTTAATCATAGGAAGTTTACTTAGGGCAAAGAAATTTTATTTCTCTTTCTATTATTTATTCATAAAATATAATAAAACAGACTACATAAATTTATTCATTTTTGCCTGCTAGATAGACAACCCAAACCGGATGAGTAAATTTCTCGTTGTAGCATAAATATGAGATTTTTAAATTGGCAAATTATACTAACTTGTAAGATGTTGAAAAGACTAAAAAACATCCGATGTAATGCGAGTGACAAATACATGTAGATTAGAGTTGATGCCGCCAGGAATTAAGTCTCTATGGAAAATTTTCTCTGGACGTTTCGGTAACTCACTTGCGATCATGAGCCCCTCACAAAGAGTTTTTGTCATGAATCCAATACTTTCTCTCTATATATATTAACATATATAGAGGTACGATAAAGTAAAAATGAATAAAAGTCTAGAAAGAAAAATATAGTGTTAAACACTTAAAATTATAAAATATTTTTTTAAATTTATTCATTCTGAGGGGGGAGGGGGGCGTTTATCGTTCGGATCATCCTCATTGCCGGTTTTGCATTTCAAACACTACCCGTCTTCGCCTCAGTGAAATTACGCCTAAGTGAAACACAGCCGATATTTAGCTAGTCTGCGCCACAATTGCCTGATGTGCTCAAGAGTGGGGCTTTGAGCTTAGTCAGGCTCCATCAAATTTAAAGATTCTCTTTACCATCAAGGTCAACCACTGCAAAGAGCTGTCTCTTTTTACTTTCTCTTAGCTCTATATACATATATATGTTAATATATAGAGAGAGAATTGGATTCTTGTCAAAAATTCGATGTCCAGATTTTGATGGATATACACGTTTTGAGGTCCCCTGAATCCAAAAAAGTGGTTTTCGCGACATGGTCTGTCTGTGGGTGGGTGGGTGGGTGTGTATCTGTGTGTCTGTGAACAAATTACCTCAAAAACGAAAAGAGCTAGGAGATTGAAATTTTATATTTAAACTAGGCACCCCATGGGACGTGACTCGAAGCTTTTGAACAAATTCGACCAAAGAGTACTAGTACTTTACTGATGTATTTTTCAGTTTTTTTTTTTTTTTTTTTTTTTTTTTTTCTCTCAAAATTCGCTCTAACGCTTTTTTTTTAAATTCAAAAATCAATTATTTTTTAGATTCTCTTTAAAATGTATATTCTCATTTTGTCATTGAAACCTTCTGAAGACCACTTTACTCTTGTACTCCATAGAAAAGATAGGAGAAATGGTTGCCATGGTAACAAAATATAAATATTTTGCCATACTTATAAATTTTACATCTGAATTCATATGTTCCGTACTGTCGGGAACTAAATATATGTCGACACAAAAAATCTGGTGTGACAAGCACAGTACACAACTTTCGATTACCGAAGGTAGAAATTGTGTGCTGTGCGCCAGTCACACCAGATATAATATAATATTTTTTATATAATACACAATATCACTCATTAGATATTTGTATTCTAACTCTAAATAAAATAAATCCCTTCAAATTTGGTGAAAACGAATAATAATAATAATAACCTTCCAAATAAGAATTCAAAAACGAAGACAAATATATTTTCGAATTGACTTTTTTTTTTATAAACCAAGCTGATTGAATTCCCATTCATCAGTCATTCAGTTCTTCTTCTTGATTCCATAAAAGCAGATGCAAAAAAAAAAAAGAAAATTGAGAGCACGCGTTTTTTTAAACTTCCTCTACCGACTACTTCGACTACTACTACTCCTCCTACAAGCTCATTTAATTAAAGTGGCATGCACTTAACTAATTGATTTGGATCGAGCCTGCTGCTAATTAACATTGGTTCGAACAAGATGCATACACACACACACACACACAGAGTAGGCAGAGAGTTTTACAACTCATAATAAAAAAGTTTGTAATTTGTGCGAAAGAGTGAGAGAGACAGTCCCGCCTACGGGTTTTTGAAAATCTTATGCGCAAGAAACTAACTCAACTATAAAAATAAAAACATTTAAAAAAATTAATGAAAAAAGGGTTGGGAGGGAGAGAAAATACCTTCTTCTTGTTTTAATTAATCAATTAAAAGTTTATAATAATTTGAGTTATGGACGAGATGCTTTTTTTTAGTCGATTTTAATGCTTTAAGAATTTTAATTAAAACAATGCTAAAGAACTTTTGTTTTTACAACAAAAAATTTTACTCATCGTTGAATATGATGTCTAATTATTTTTTTTTTTTCACCAAAGGCAACCGCGATTTTCGTATACAAATCATTTCCATACTCCTAAGTTAAGATGCATATTGATCTGTTTCTGTCAGGGAAACCCGAACAAAAGACTGTGTCGTACAGTTTCTTTATTTTCTCGAAAAGTAGATCATGGCTGTAGTTTATATGTTGAATAGGGAAGAGGATGCAGCTGATAATTGAGCCTCCATTTATTCTTAACCACTCTTTATTCTGAACGTTTCGGCTGGAATCTACCCTCTTTATTTTCTCCACTGTCAGGTGTGGAACAGTTACTGGTACCTCTGCCCTTTGAAGCGTAGTTTTGACAAAGTCATTTGTGAATTCAAGTCCAAAGAAACAAGTGCCAGTTACTGTGTCATCTCCAGAACTAACTAGGTTCTTCACGACAAAAATTCATTGTAAGGCTGATGATGGCAAGTGAATGTTCTCTGTCTCTCAATTCGCAATTTTTCATTCTAAAATGCTGAGGCTTCTTCTACAGGGAATCGGTGAAAATATTCCAAAATGACATTGACCTATAGAACCGCGAAAAGATTCTGATATTCAGAAAATAAAGGTAGCTAAAAAGATTTGGAAACCATTTCTCTAACCATAAACAATGAAACCGTCATTGTTTTTTTTTTTGTCTCTAAAAGTCCTCTTTTAGCCGAGATTTCGAAGTCACATATCCCTAGTATAACTTCACTCCAATTATAGCATTGGTAAGAACCTATAATTAGATGAGAATTTAATTAAAAATAAATACATTCCTACGTTAGGACAGTGCACTGAAAGTACGCACCAAACCCATTCAGCTTTTTCGGGTTCTTACCAATGCTATAATTGGAATGAAGTTATACAAGGGATATGTGACTTCGAAATCTGGCAAACACTAGGTTAAGTTTCAAAAGGTTTTTATTTTTAGCTTATGTGCATTTCGGCGTTAATAAATAATCTTCAGAGCTATGAAACGAACTAATTTACAGACATCATCATTAATGTATTAGTTAGTTTTTGTCATAGCTCTGAAGATTATTTATTAACGTCGAAATACTTATAAGCTGAAAATAAAAACCTTTTGAAACTTAACCTGGTGTTATTTATTTATCTATAATTAGATTTTTTTTGTAATGGGTACATAAGGTCCAAAGACCTATAATGACCAGTGGTAACATGCAGCCAGAAAGAATATATTTAAAAAAAGAAGTATAAAAGGGGAACTCGACTGCGGGAACTGAGAAGATGCCTGTTGAGATTAGACTTGAAAGTCTGCAGATTGTAGTTTTTTGGGAAGATAGTCATGGGATGAGAATTTATTTAAATTTAAGAATGTTTCAACTAGTGCTAACGGTAAATTCTTTGGATTCTCTTCATTAGTGGTTTATGCCTTTTTTGGGCAAGACTTTTCTCTCAAATAAAAGCAATAAGAATTTTTGTGTCTTTCGAAACGTCGGTTTTGTTGAATCATTTCCATGAATTCCTCAGATCTCAGGGAAAAGGGAATAAATAGAGGGGGAGAGGGGTGCCAAAATGAAAACTTTTCTTGTTTTATTATTTAAATATTTCAAAGGGCATAAGAAACAAGCAATTTTAGAACAATGATAAATATTTTAATAATAAATGTATTCAAATGCTTTTGAAATGTTCTGAAATGGAAATATGGCTGCTGGCTTTAAACTTGCTAATTATTCGAATAAATTTGTTATCGTTATTATTCCCATAAAGTATTCATTCACTTATTATTATTATTTTTTTTTTTTGTTTTTAAACAAATTCCAACAATCTGCCAAACATAATAAAAGATAAATCACAGACAAACTTGGCTAATTTTAAATCTCTCTCTCTATTTAATAAAAAAATTTAAAAACAAATAGTTTAATTATAAAAGTATTAGATCTCTATTTTGGGTAAGGGCCAGGAATATAGAAAAGCAATAAATTGAAAAGAATATATAAATCATTTATTTTAATAAAAAAAAAAAAAAAACAATGAGATTCGATTCAAATTTGTATGCATTCCAATTTTTTTAGATTATCAAATATTTCTTTCAATAAAATAGTGAATTTTTCTTATTTTCTTTGGAAAATTAAAAAAACAGCGTGTGTTCATACTATTTACTAGAGGGGTGAAGTTTCTACGCAAAACTCACGTTCACTAAAAGAAAAAGATTAGTAGTCCTGCTTCTCTTTCCACACATCCTTTAAAATATTAGATCTGTTGCAATAATTTCTTTTGGATTTTTTATTTATTGACTTGTTTTTGTGGTGTAAATGTGTTGAGTCTAGTCTACTCTTTTTTGTCATTATGCAAAATAATTCAAATTTGCCGGACTTCTAACCCCTCGTGATATTGGAGGGCGCAACAACAGCATGGTTTCGTAACTCTTTAAAGAACATGAAGTTTCACTTCTCATTTTTTTTACTAGTACTCTATTCTTCTGAGTACAAAAATCTCTTGGTTATTTTGTACTGTGCAACCCCTCTTAACCGGCCTGGTCGGGACCGAGATCCTGCAAACCTATGCAGAAGAAAATTAGACTGGGAAGCAAGCGAGTAAACAAACTCGGGAACTCCTTCCCTTCCCTCTTCATCATCTGCACAATGTTGCACCATACAGTTTAATTAAACACAATAAAAATGTCATTTATATAATATAAGTTAAACAATATAAATAATATATGATAAATAAATGTCAATTTATATTATTAATGGGATAGGCCGGATAATCCGAGGACCGGTCAATCCAAGGCCTTATAAAAGGGATTGAACTGTATTTTATTATCTTTTAAAAATATTTGAATTTTTTTTGTGGTTTATAAATATTCATTTTAAAAAATTTAATTTTTATGGCATGAACAAGTGCAAATAGATTATGAATATTAAAAATATTCTTTTTCAGTCTACCTGTCTTTCAATTTTGGTTGTTTATATAGCCTTTGTATTTTTTTTATCGTAGACACCTTGCTGCTCTATTTGATATGACATTCAAATGAATGTTTTCAGAGAGAGATCTTATTATGTAAAAACATATTTTTAATATTTCACTCACGCATAATTAATTTAAATTCACTAGATAAGTTAAAATATTAAAAAATATATACATGACGTCACTTAGTTCCCATATAAGCATAAAATTTCTCGGAATACAAATTCCTAAAGCAATTTTATGCACTTCTCATTTGCCATCTGTATCATCTCTTTATCCAAATCGAAAACTCCATTGAAATGTGTTCGTAACCGTCACTGATTGGATCATTTATTCTGGACGACATCTGACCAATCTCTCTCTCTCTATGCTTAATCATGACTGATGAGAATAGAAGGCTGAAATTACTCAGAAGCTAGCTAGACTTCGTTCTGACATCGTCTTTCGTGTTGATACTAATTTTAGATTGTATATGACACCTATCGTTGTTAATATAAACAATTAGAGAAAATCCTCATTAAATATTAAATCGACTATTAGGCGAATTGAATACTGATAATTACATAGAACCAGGAGATATCATTGTTGGTTTCAAACATTTTCAATTTTGAAGATTTTTTAACGCCTACGCTACTGAAAATGGCAATATTTAAGTAAGAATTCATAAAGAAAAATTTGACTTATGGGTTAAAATTTTTCTTGACTCTAATTAAAATTAAAATCTTTGAATTAGCCACAGGATAAATTTTTTTATTATTTTATTTTGTAGAAAACACAATTTATAATCATATTTTGATGTATGGAAATTGAGAGTAGTATTTGATTGCTATTGGGTCATGGCGAGACATTTTGGTCTATTTAAATAACCATCTTCATTACTTTTCAAATAATAATCACAACTTGAACAATATATTTTTATTTACAATAATACATTACAGAAATTTTAAGTTAAAATTTTTCTCCAGTGGCTAATTCAAATTTATTTTTAATTAGGATAAAAAAAATTTTTAACTTAAAATACTTTCTCTATATATATTTCATATATAGGGTAAGAAAAAGTAAAAAAAAGAGGAAAATTTTTCTTAAGTGTATTTCTAGAAACTGTTCTTGTCTTGAATAGGCTACTATTGTATATTATTGTAAAATATAGAGTAAGGTGGGGCAAAAGTCCGCAGTTTTTCTTTGGGAATTTTTTTGACCTTCCTATGAAAGATACAATAAAAATAGGAACATCCCCTGAAAGCCTGGTTAATTGGCTATCTTACATAATTTTTTTGGTTTCCAATTCGGTAGCATAAGAGTAGGAGAGGTATTTAAACAAAAATTTTCATTTGCGGACTTTTGCCCCACCGAGGGGGTAAAAGTCCGCACTAGCGGGGCAAAAGTCCTTAGGTGCAAACAATTGCCCCTGCAGCGAACAACCGTCACGAACCAGGGTATAAAAAAGACTTAATAAGAAATACATTAGGTATAGGTATGTTTTATGTATTTATTTTATTTATTAGAAATACACAATAGGCCTTATAACAATTAGTCCCCAGTAAGATTGAAGTTCATAACCTGCATAAACATTTCGGGTCGTGGTCGTTTCCCTAGGCTCATTAATCCGAGAAACTACTAGGTAGGGGTATTAGAGACCCAGAAAATACTAGGTAGGGGTATTAGAAACTCGAATACCATTGGGTGACATTTGTTCCATTGGAGATCCATTGGGCCTTTTGCCCCGTCGAGGCCGCGGACTTTTGCCCCATTTAGCTATTTTCATCGAAGTGTTACAACAATTTTTATTGTTAACTGTAGAGAAAAAAGGTTTTAAAATATTTATTTAGGGTTATCAGCTTGCAATCAAAGACATTAGACAGTTAGAAAAGTGCATGCTGGTACATGTTGCAACCATGATAATTTCCATAAATATTAGATGGAAGGTGACAAAAACATAAATTTGCTCATTGTTAGCAATCGGCTTCAAACACGTTATTGAATTTCGAATCATCATCTGTTCTTGTTGTTAGCAACCTAACAAAGTTGTTTAGAACAACGCCAAGTCTAGCGGGGATTTTAAAATGAGGATTCGGACTTTTGCCCCGTGCGGACTTTTGCCCCACCTTACTCTATATTTAACAAGTTGTGATTATTATTTTGAAGGTATTGAAGATGGTTATTTAAATAGACCGAAACGTCTCGCCGTGACCGAATAGCATACAAATACTTCTTTAGGCTGTTACTGTCGATCCATACATACAAAATATGATTGGAATTTATATTTTCTACAAAATAAATATATTTTATTGATTTAAATAAAAAAATCTGGTGTGACTGTCTTACCTTCGGTAATCGAAAGTTGTGTTCTGTGCTTACCACACCAGATTTTTTGTGTCGACAAATATTTAGTTTCCGACAGTACGGTACATTCGAATTTCAAGATGTAAAATTTATAAGTACGGGGAAATATTTATATTTTATTACCATGGCAACCATTTCTTCTATCTCTCCAATGAAGTACAAGAGTAAAGTGGTCTTCTTCAGATTTCAAAGGCAAAATTAGAATATATATTTCAAAGAGCATCTAAAAAAATAATTGATTTTTGAATTTTAATCAAAATCGTTGGGGCGAGTTTTGAGAAAACCGACAAAAACTGAAAAACTACATCAGTAAAGTACTAGTATTTTTGGCCGATTTTGTTTGAAAGCTTATTTTCACGTCCTAGGTAGATGCCTAACTTAAATATAAAATTTCATCCTTCTAGCTCAATTCCTCCATGCCTAAAATTGAACACAGACATTATGTCGCGAAAACCACTTTTTTTTGTTTCATGGGACCTCAAAACGTGTATATCCATCAAAATCTCGACATCGAATTTTTGACATGAATCCAAAACTTTCTCTCTATATATATTATCATATATAGAGTTAAGAGAAAGTAAAAATATTAGGCACGAGAAGTTAATGTCAAATGGGAGTTAATCTCACCCATTAATTTAAATTACAAAATTTTCTCTATATGAGTTCTTCCTTGTTCAATAAAGTCTTCTCCAAAAATTCTTGAAATCGTCAGTCCATCTTGTAGGCTCACATCCAGTTTAGTAGTTAGTTGCTTAAGTTGAAATATTTTTTTCTACAATATATACAAGAGACATTCTCCCCTTGAAAATTTTTCTGACTACGTCTCTGCTTTAAAATTTTCTTTATAGCTACTCTTCATTTAGCTATATAATATAAAGATCTCTTGATATTTTTTAATTAAATTATTTATATTTTCATACGCCCTGATATATAAATTAATTATTTTTAATTACTTTTTATTTAAAATAACATAATTATATCCAATCCAATTAAAAATGTTTTCCTGAAGAGGTCAAACAAAGAAAAAAAAAACATGTTCAAATCAAAATACGGTAAATTAATTAAAAATTGCGGTGTAATATGGCGATATAGAAAAAGTATATTTATTGTTCGCCCAATGGGTTTTTTGTTGTCAGATGACCGCAATGATCTCTCTCATCGTGAAAGTGTCTATGACATTTATAATTAAATTTTTCTATTTATTATTAAAATAAAATTATCACTGTATTTGACATTTTGTTTTATAATAAATTATTTTTATACCAAAAAATCTGGTGTGACTTAACGCACAGCAGATTTTTTGTGTCGAGATATATAATTGCCCATCTTAGTTCCATACTTGACCACTTGCGTTCCATAAATGGCGTTAGGTACGAATCCTTGAACAACAGTAAAGTGTACTTCAAACAATTTTCACGAAAAATTTTAGATATTCTTTTTTTAAGAGCATCTAAAAAATAGTTGATTTATGAATTTTAATCAAAATCATTAGAACGAATTTCGAGAAATTCAAAAAAAAAAAAAAAAAACTGAAAAAGTACATTAGTAAAGTAATAGTACTTTTTGGACGATTTTGTTCAAAAGCATTGTGTCACGTCTCAGAGGGGTATCTAGCTAAAATATAAAATTTCAACCTTCTAGCTCTTTTCCTTCTTAAGATATTTTGTTCACAGACATAGACACTCACAGACAGTCCAACAATGCTTAAACTCGTGCGGTGCAATTGGGCATAAGAGAACGACTTAGAACGAGATCTTGTCCAGTCAAAGGACTCGTTCATTTAAAGAACCTTTCTTAATAAAGAATTCTTTGAAAAAACAACTAATTGAACGAAATTTTGCTGTCAAAGGATTCGTTCAGTTAAGTTCTTATTAAGAATTCTTTAAGAAAACGACTAACTATTCGAAATTTTGTCTATTTAGAGAACTCAAAGAAATCTTTAAGAGAACATATTGTGAAAAACCACTTTTTTTGGACTCAAGGAACCTCAAAACATCCATCAAAATCTCGACATCGAATTTTTGACATGATCGCACTACTTTCTCGCTATACATTTCATATTAAGTTAAGAGAAAATAAAAAGATGATTTATAAGCAGGCTATGATCAGAGTTAATTTTTATACTTTCTCTTTTTTTTTTGGAATGGGTGCATAAGGTCCGAAGACCTATAATGACCGATAGTCACATGCAGCCAGGAAGAAAATAAAAACAAAAGGAGAAGCATAAAGGGGAAACTCAACTGCTGGAACTGAGAAGATGCCTGTTGAGGTTAGACTTGAAAGTCTCTTACCCTATATGAAATATATATAGAGAAAGTATTGCGATCATATAAAAAGTTCGATGTCGCAATTTTTTTGGCTAGTTTCTAAAGCCCCAAAGGCTTTTAGAAAGGTCTTTAACTGATAAAATTTGAAATTTTTTGACATGTTTTTTTTCTCCTACCTAGTAAATTAATCTAAAGCCTTTTCTAATTAACCTAAAGTATTTAGATAATGTTATCAACATTAAAATGAATGACATATATATTAAATATATACATTGCTGTTTTTTTTATCATAAAAAACCCCCTGTGATATTATCTATTATATTAATGTTTGGAATTCATTAAATAATCCCCCCTACCCCCACCTTTGATGAAGAATAATACGTATCAGGTGGGTTTAAAAAAAAATAATAATAATCAATTTTAATGATGATATAAAATTAGCTCACGAAAAAAAAGAGTTGAACGATATAAACAAAGCGCTCGTTTATGATCCAGAGATTTAGTTTATGCGATTAGATGTTGTTAAGTGTGTAATAATTTATAGAAGCAAATTGATTCGTTTTTTTTTTTTTTTTTTTTGAATACTCGTGAAAGGATGTCTATCTATGTGTTGTTATACGCCCTGACCTCATTCTATAGAAAATATCATCTGTTTATATATGTATCATCTGTTTTAAGGTCTCGTTCTCTTAAAGATTTCTTTGAGTTCTCTAAATAGACAAAATTTCGAATAGTTAGTCGTTTTCTTAAAGAATTCTTAATAAGAAGGGTCTGTCCTTTAACTGAACGAATCCTTTGACAGCAAAATTTCGTTCAATTAATTGATTTTTCAAAGAATTCTTATTAAGAAAGGTTCTTTAAATGAACGAGTCCTTTGACTGGACAAGATCTCGTTCAGTTCAAGTCGTTCTCTTAGACTTATTATTAACAGTCCTTTAAATTATATAGATCAAATAATATTGAAACATATTACTCGACCCTTTAGACCAGTGGTTGGTTTGGTTATCTAATCTCAAGGCTCCACATCAGGCACGTGTGGCGCCGACTGTACATATACATTTATTTTCTGCATCTGTTGTTCTATAGATTTTAAACGTTACTTATTTATATTTAATACAATCATATTTATTTGAATAAATTTCAACAGACTGTCTGGAAACCAAGCCCACTACTCCCACCCTTGGCTTTTTAGATTATCAATATTGACATTGTCACCACCTTTAACCTCTTTATCATGAATTGGGAGCCCCACATATACATTATTCAGTATGTTCTTTATTTTTCTTGAATTACACTTTTATCATTTCTTCATTCACCTGACACTTGCAATCACCCTTTTTCTCCCTCTTTGTGCTCTCCATCCTCCCTCTTTACTCCCCTCTTGAAATATTTCGCATTCAAATACATGGTGAATTCGTGTAGATACAAATATATTTATTGGTTTGTGTGGAAACCGATCGTATATTTTGATATATAAAAAAATATTTTCAATTATCCATCCCTCTCACTCTTGTTGAATGATTCCATGGAAAAACGACCAAAAAAATCTCTTCTATTTTTTGATTTCGAAGAAATTTCCCAAAATGCAAATTCCATTGATCCTTAGGAATATAAATGTGATCGATTACACAGGCCAACAAAAAAAAAAGCTTTTTTTTGTGTATAGAAATTTAGAGCTATTCTTGGTTAGCGCTGATTCCAAAAATACTTAATATTCATACATCTATTCGTTTTTACTTTCTCTTACCTATCTATATATAATATAAGGGAGAAAGTATTGGATGCATGTCAAAAATTCGATGTCGAGCTTTTGATGGATATACACGTTTTGAGGTCCCCTGAAACCAAAAAAGTGGTTTTCGCGGCATGGTCTGTCTGTGTGTGTGTGTGTCTGTGTGTTCAATTTTAAGCATGAAGGAATTGAGCTATGAGGCTGAAATTTTATATTTAAGTTAAACACCCCCCGGGTCCGAGAAAACAAGCTTTTAATCAAAATTGGCCAAAGGGTACTAGTACTTTACTGATGTACTTTTTCAGTTTTTTTCGATTTTCTCAAAATTCGTTCTAACGATTTTGATTAAAATTCAAAAATCAATTATTTTTTAGATGCTCTTTCAAATGCATATTCTCATTTTGCTCTCAAAATTGTTTGAAACACACTTTAATCTTGTATTTCATAGGAAGAATAGGAGAAATGGTTGCCATGGTAACAAAATATAAATTTTACATCTTTAATTCTAATATATGGGTGGAAACTAAGTATATATCGACAGGAAAAAATCTGGTGTGACAAGCACAGAACACAACTTTCGATTACCGAAGGTAAGAGAAAGTTGTGTGCTGTGCGACCAGTCACACCAGATCTTTATTTATAATAAGATGATAAACTGCTTAGACTATTGTATTTTTAAACTTGGATGATAATTATAATCTTGGTTATAGAAAAGTTTCATGACGTACATGCTTTGTACACATTTTTTTTTTGAGGGGAGGTTGTTTTTGTGTTGTAATAAACATCGACGAAGCAGAAAGCGAAACCAATCGATGCTAAGCCATCTCTCTCTTGCATTATCACTCCCCCCCCTCTACTCTCTCTTACTCTAGCGATATTAAAATGTATATTAGTTCCGTTATCAATTTAAAGTGCGTGTCGGTTACGTATGATACGTGTGTACGGATTCATTATCAGATCGTATGTTACTAAATTGTTACAAACAAGAACGCTACGGCTGCTTAGATTAATTAGTCGTTAGTCGTATCGACATGTGATCCGAGAAAGAACAATTTAATTTAATACAGTAGAATATCGTCTTTCTGAAAAATTTTGGGACCTAAAATAAGATTCCTCCCCTCAGAGGGGGGATAGAGATTATAAATATTGATAATAGGAACCGACCGAATATTCGGTTTCGGTTACGGTTTCGGCCAGTTTCGGCCAAAAATCATGGTTTTGGCCGTAGTTTCGGTTTCGGCCAAAATGTGGCCGAACCTTTCGGCCGGCCGAAACCAGAGTCTGAAAAAAATGGGATGAAACTCGCATGCAAAAAAAAAAAAAAGGTCAAATAATTTGCTCTTGAGAGAGAAAAAATTTTAGTCTCCCTAAAAAAAAGGTAAAATGATTTTCACGGGAGGGAAAAAAAAAATTCAAAAAAAAAAAGGTAAAATGAAAAAAAATTTTTATAGGAAATACAAGTTTCGGTTTCGGTTACGGTTTCGGCTGAAACTAAGGTTGAGGCCGAATATTCGGTTTCGGTTTCGGTTTCGGCTGAAAATCTTGTTTCGGTCGGACCCTAATTGATAACCTTTCGGGCAAGTAAATTTGCCTATCAAATGATTTTACTATGGAATTTTTCTTTAATTAATTCATTAGAAAATTTCTTAATTTATGACTACATGTGGTACCTTTTGGGTAAACGCTGCGATTTGGGATCTGTTTGCTAAAATAAGTTTCAGTAGCCCGAGTTTTGTTCTCATACCCAGGTCTCTTTTTAGGGTTCGTTAGAATAATACTGGGAGAAATTTCTCCAGTCTTCAAAATGTTGACCGTATATGCTCTGATAGGCAGGTCGGACTTCTCTATTCTTATTAATTTTTTATTTTCTCTCTCTCTCTATTTTGTAATATTGTATATAATTTTGTACTTTCTCTGTTATTATAAGAAATTCCGTAGATTCCGTAAATTCAATAAATAAATAAAAAAAATTTATAATCTTGAAGCCAACCCGAGTAAAAATGATTAAAAATGATCTAGGGATCCACACGCTCGCAGCAGGTCTGATTAGTGAACCTTTAGGGATACACAGGGATATACAGTACATGCCCACACCAGACACAGGGATATACATGACATGCCCACACCAGACACAGGGATATACATGCCCGCACCAGAGACACACAGGGATACATACGCCCGCACCAAGGACTCACAGGGATACACACGCCCGCTCCAGGGACACATTTTTCTTCTGATCACTTTCGATTTACTGTGTGTTTCCCTGGTGCGGGCGCGTATATCCCTGTGTGTCCCTAAAGGTTCATTATACAGACCTGCTGCGGGCGTGTGGATCCCTCGATCATTTTTAATCATTTTTACTCGGGGAGGTGTGCGGTTTGGCCCGGCAGTCCAATGATTATTTATATCATTTGGATATCAAATAGTATAATTAAATGTGCTTGGACACTCACAAATATCGTATTTAGATCATTTAAGTATCAAAGTCTATAATGTCTTAAATGCCGAAGACTTAAAAAAAATATTTATCTGTTAGAAATAGTGACGATGAGACGAATAGATGAATAATTATGGGCATGAGCAGCCACTAAAAAGAAGATACATTCTTTTTTTTTTTTTTTTTAAACATTCACACTTTTTTCTCATTCACACTCACATTCACACAGTCTTTTCGGAAACTGAGGCCATTTAAGACTTTTTACGATAATCAGTATGTTTAATATATCAATTGGGGGGTCCAGGCATTTTTATTTAAGTCATTTGGTATCCAAATGCCTTAAATAAAATTATCGGACTGCCTGGGGTCCGAACCCGAGACGTTCGGTATAGAAGGTAGGCACGCTACCAACTACTCCAAGCCCCTTGGGCTACATTCTTTTTATTGACTGCTTATGCCCATTTAATATTTATTTATGTTTAGTTCTCGTATTTTTCCTATGAAGTAAAGTGATCTTTGAAAAATTTTGTAAAGAAAATGACTATACATTTTCAAAACAACATAAAAGACAATTAATGAATTTTACTAGCTTCTCGTGCTTAGGGCCTCAGGTTCCCTTTCCATCCCAAGCGAGTAAAATTTCTTTCAATTGAATTGATTGCCAATCAATTGAAATAGAGATGGGGTCTAAATTTTCTTAGATGCCAAAAAACCTTAAAAGAAATTTTCTTTATAGGGGCGGGCCCGAACTCATTTTTAAAGATTAACCCCCCCCCCCCCCTGTATAAACATATTTTAAAATTAATTTATAGGTATAAATTATTGTTTTATTCAATGGGAAATGTTTTATGAAAATTTTTTAAATGTACACAATGTATATTATACATGTAAATTTCGATTTTTACACGAGCCCCATCGTGACATTTTAAAAATTTCAGGAGGGACCTAAAACTATTGTATAATAAAATTTTTAAATGACAAGGCCCCGAGATTTCGACTGCCTAAAGGCCTCCATCTTGTTTAATCCGCCACTGCGTATTACTTAATTTCTTAAAGCCAAAATTGTTACATGATATTCCAATAACTGGCCAAATCAGTTTCGATTGACTTTTATTTTTAAATCAATTATTTGAATACAAGTTTATTCCCTTTAGCGCCTATCTTTAAATAGATCTTTCCACTTTGATGGATTGTAATAAAAGTTAAACTTATCTAAAACAGGGGATGAATTTCTTTTATTGAAAGAGGTAAAAATCAAATTTTCAATATGAAACTGAACAGTTTCATTATCAAATTAGCCTAAAATGTTTTTCTTTCCTTTTTTTAATAATTAATATTTTTCCGTTAGACCGTTGGTTTTTAATTTGTGCTAAAAAAAAAAAATTACACACATGCTTTCATAATTAATTAATTTTTGTTTTATCATTTAT
>JAKCPI010003756.1:0-28501 GCA_023213315.1 Euborellia annulipes | reverse complement strand
AATATTTTCCCATACATAGGCGTAGCCTACGGGGGGGATTTGGGGGTTCAAACCCCCCCCCATTGGACCCAAGCTTCATGACTAGATGTTTAAGCTCTATAATACAAAATACTTTTTCTCTCTATATATTTCATATATAGTGTAAGAGAGAGTAAAATATAATAATTTTCTCTAACTTAAAAAAAAAAAATTAAATTAAATAAAACGTAAAAAATTCGAGAAAATTCAGAATTTTCCCCATTGAAAAGAAATGATTTTTGTTATGCTTTATAAAAAATTCAAACAGCTTAAAATAGATTCAATCTCGCAAATGAAAAATAATAAAAATTATTATATAAATAAATTTTTTATTTTTTTTCTCTTAAAAAGGATCTGAGATGGGACTCTGGTCAAGAGAGAAACAGATAGGGGGGACACCCAAGTATTTTAGGCGAATATACATAAAATTAAGAGGGTTGCTTTTTATTGCCTGATACGAGTTGATTGAAAAATTGCGGCACTTAATTAAGAAAGGGCGGGCCCCGAGCCACCTCGAGGGAGGTCCAGGGGGGGGGGGGGGCTAGTCATATATTTCATTAGACGCCTTATACTGCCCCTATTAGTCGGGGGGGGGGGGGGAGAAATAATCCTAAACCCCCCCCCCCCCCCATCAAAAATTTCTGGGTACGCCTATGTTCCCATACTTATAAATTTTACATCTGAATTCAAATATTCCGTACTGTCGGGAACTAAATACATGTCGACACAAAAAATCTGGTATGACAAGCACAGAACGCACAGCTGTGCGACATCACACCAGATTTTTACTTTCTCTTATTTTTCTATCTTTTATAAAGAAGGATACTTGATACTTTTATCATTTTCTTATCTTAAAATTGGGTGAATATTCCAGAGGAAGAACTTCGCAAGTATCGATGAAGAGGAAAGGAGGTGAAATTAATCCATCCACGCGTGCATTAAGTCCAAGAGAACTTTCTCTCTCTCTCTCTCTCTCTCTTTCTCTCAATTAATACAGATATTAACTAACGTAGAAATGAGCTATAAGTATCTGTCTTGAATACAGACCACAGATAACTAAAGATATTCTAATTCACAAGTTAATATTATACTAGTTGCGCTGCTTTGCCTTAGGCGGGGTTCACCAAGTTAAAAGCCTCCGGCTTAGCCCCTTTTAGTTTTCATGTGGGAGTATATTTAATGCAACGCTATACTGGCATAAGAACGTGTGGTTATATTTCTCTTCAACAGCAATTTTCAACTGAATACTGAAACTGAATTCCTCAAACCAGGACATCATCCCTAGCATAGAAGAGGTTGGATAAAAGGAGGGAACCAGAAATAAGGATTAGTTCACTAGCTAGAAACGAACGTAGGAGGAGGAGTTAGAGATAGGAAATAATGTAAGTTCACGGGGTGGTGGCCAGAGGCCGGTTGGGTTTAAGGTGTGTGTCTTCGTGCACCAAAGCACCTCGGCTAAATAAACGGGGATAGGAATTTCAAATAATAATAATAAAAGGTTAAAAGTGCGGAAAATAAGCCAGCAATTGTCTGCCACAATAAAATAATTTATTCAGCAAATATTTCGGATTTCCCAACGCTCCACATTTGAACAATTTGATTCACTGAAGATGGATTGCGTTAGGGATATCCGAAATACCCGCAGAATAAATTATTTTACTGTGGAAAGCAATCGCTGACTTATTTTCTCCACTAACCTTACTGAATCGTCCCAGCATTTAGCTAATTTCATCAAATATATTTTAATTTCTGTGTATGCATATATCAAAATTTCAATTTAGATAGCGAATAAGAACTTAATTACTTTCTTTATCTTCGGGTAAGTGAAAGTAATAATGCTTGGGCTGATAAAACTTTCGATGAAAGAGAAAAGATTACTTATTGGGAGATGTTAAAATCTTCAAAAATAATATTGATTTTGGTGGTACTAATTAAGTATTGTAAAGATTTGGAGTGGAGGGTGGGCGAGGGCTTCGTACCTAAGGGCAATCACCTCCCCCTTGCTATTAAACAAATCTCACTCTCATCGCCGCCGGTGTTCAAAATTATCTCGTAAAATTAAGCAGGGGATTCACTTTGTGACTGTTTCGAATGACCGACAGCGAAATCAGCAGCCACCCTCTCTCTGTCACTCCCTCCTGTTTACCTGAGGCTCTTAAATTTCCAATTACCTTGATTGCTCCGCCTCCATCTCAATAAATGAAGTGAGAGAGAAAGTCGCTGCTAATTTTGTTGCAACAACCTCCAACTAATTAATGAAGACAATTAAAAAGCAATATCAATATCAACGAAAAAAAAAAAAAACTATTACCAATATTTGTGTAGCAAATAATAATTTCCTAGAAAATCACACGGGCTGGATTCAAGGGTATAGTGCAACACGAATACCAATTAATGTGTATAAATATGGAGGGTCTTAAGAGATTTTAAAAAAAATGAAATACATCAGTAAAGTGTGCCTCAAACAAACTTCACGAAAAATTTTACTGATATACTTTTTAAAGAGCATCTAAAAAATAGTTGATTTATGAATTTTAATCAAAATCGTTGAAGCGAATTTTTAGAAAATCGAAAAATACTAAAAAGGTAAATCAGTAAAGTACTAGTACTTTTTGGCTGATTTTGCTCAAAAGCTTATTTTCCTAATTATATATAAAATTTCAAACTCGTAGCTCATTTCCTTCATGTTTTTTTTAACACTCACACACACATTCGCACAGTCTTTTCAGCAACTCAGGCCATATAAGACTTTGACGATATCCGTTATTGATTAATATACATATTTCGGGTCCAGGCATTCTTATTTAAGCCATTTGGTATCCAAATAAAATCATCGGGCTGCCTGGGGTCCGAACCCGCGACGTTTGGTATACGAGGTTAGCACGCTAACCCCTACACCAAGCCCGCGGGCCTTCCTTCATTGTTAAAAATGCCTACACACACAGACCAATTTGGGTACCCACTTTATTGGTCTCACGGAACCTCAAAACGTGTATATCCATCAAAATCTTGACATTGTATTTTTAAGATGATCGCAATACTTTCTCTATACTCTGAAATTTTCCATATAGATGTAAAAAGGACAGTCTTTTTTGTTAGGGGTGAAATTTTATTTTGCATAGAATGCCAGTCAAGTGTTTTTTTTTTATTTATTCTTTGATAGTATTAATTTAATTTTAAGCTTATTAGAAAAAATAATTTGTAAAAAGAACAAAAAGAATTTTTAAGTAAAAACATAAATTAAAAGTAAGTGAGCAAATATTCAAAGGATATTTTTTTGTTCTTCTCCTATAATTTTTTTTTCTTTTAAAATAGTTGTTCAACTTAACTTTTTACTTAAATATTATTGTTTTAGGAAGTAATTAAAAAACTAAAAGACAACTTTTTTTTTTTTGAAAATTCATTAATCATTTGGAGAGATTTGTTCATACCTCTGAGCCTTTTTTTTTTAATCTCTCTATTTTTTTAAATAATAAAATAACGACAACGCCTGCAACTTAGGCAATGGATCCCAAAATATCTTTATTTGGTTGCCTATCATTCAGGATTTCAATGCATTTGAATTAAATAATTTCATTACTAATGGGTGGGTTCGTTTTCCAATTAAATTCAATGAGCCATCGGGAATGACTCACTAGCGCGGTTACACATTGATATGGCGATCCGTATTCGTGTCCAAATACAGCCGGATTTTTTTTTCCGAAAGCTCGAAATATTTTAAATAATAAATATTTAATTCGATAATTTTACAGTAGAAAAAATAGATATATTAAATTTTTTATCTTTGGAAGCAAGAGCGGATACAAGGGAGAGGGTAAAGGGAGTAATTACCCGCTTCCCCATTCAAGATATGGGAAAAATATTTTTTTGGGAGTTTAAAAATTATTACTTAAAAATTTGATTTGTATAGATATATATATTCCATATAATCGTATGGAGGAAGGCCGTCTAATTTACAGAAAGCTGAAGAGCTAGACTTTATTCGGCCCAAAATTATTTATTTCCCATGTCAACGTTTCGGGAACTATACGTTTCTCATCCTCAGGACTCACTATATTATAGTAGCTCACCATATAGCCAAATTACATGTAAGTTTAAAACTTGCATGTAATTTGGCTATATGGTGAGCTGTAGCCTGAAATAGAGCCATCATTTCAAACAATAAAACATTAATAATAATAATAAATAATAGTATTGTTGTATCTGTTTCACGAGTGCTGGAGGCACGAAAGATTTTTTACGACCTTTGTAAGTGTACTTTTCCTCTCTTTCTTTTATATCTTGTTTTTTAAGTTTGTCAAAATTTATAAAGTTTTGTTGTTCTATTGTATTTTAAGGTCCTGAGGATGGATGACGTATAGTCCCCGAAACGTTGACATGGGAAATAAATAATTTTGGGCCGAAAAAAGTCTATTTTCTTCACCTTCCAATATATTTCGGTAAACAAGTACAGAATGCACCTTTAAATTACCGAAAGTAAGAAAAAATGTGTGCTTTGCGACCAATCCCACCAGATTACCCCCCCCTCCCCTGTATCCGCTCTTGTTTGGAAAATGAAATGAATTCAACTTCAGGTCTGATTTACCTTTAAATTCTAAATTAATAAAATATTTTCTCACACAACCGATAAAAAAAAATATATCGATTTGTTTAAGGTCTTTTCCGTCATCTGAGGCAATTTAGACTCCGTCCCTATTTATTTCAATTGATTGGAATCCAATTCAATTGAAATAAATTTCTCCTTTGGGACGGGATGCGAACTCTCAACATTTGGCCCCAGGAGCTAATTATTTATCTCCTAGATACGTAGTAAAAATTATATTAAATTAAAAAAAAAATTAAATATATCATCAACAAATAAAGGTTCAAGGTTTAAATAAGCAACGCCCATATAAGAGAAGAGTAAAATATTTCATAATACAAATGATTAATTGAATAATTCTTTTAAAAAATTTCATTTTGCTTTTTTTTTTGATGATTAATATTTATATGGTGACGTACCTTCATGCATATGTATAATGGTGTCTATCACATAAATGGCATCGCAGCTGTAGTCTAGAACCAGCCAGAGACTTCTAGCTGCATTGTTCAACTCCCAGAATACAGCTCTGCCGAACACGAAAATAAGATTGTAGAGCACAGCCAGACTGACGATTATCAACCACTGAAATTAACAAAAAAAAAAATATATTAGCCAAATTATTGATTTGAAATTTTTTTTGCTTTATCGAATAACAATGTCGAGGTCCTCCAGAAACAAGAGATTTGAACAGCCGCCGGAAGCCATCGGCACATATTTATTATAATATAACGCCTGCTGAGAATCATAGTGGTGAAAGTCCGAACATTCAATTTTTGAGTTTCGCCTACCAAACGATGTTAAAACGCCTTCTCTTTTGAGTGCCAAAATGGCGAAAATATATTTCCATTCTTTGCCATTGATTCTAGCCCATTCATTTGTTGCCCGGCTATTTAAATGTAGAGTATATGTTTATAAAACTTTCAAACGCCTTTTCTTGAATGGGAATTTTTTCAAAATGGCCTCAGCAGCCGAATGACAACAAATTGAAATAAACAAAAGTCAGAATTTTATTTTATTATACAAACATAATATTTGAAAATTCCTCTTTTTTTTACTTTCTCGTAAGCTTATTTAGAATATAAAGAGAAAGTATTGTAATCGTAAAAAAATTCGACTTCGAGATTTTGATGTTTCGCCACGTTTTAGACCTCCCTGAGTCCAAAAATACCATTTTGGGCATTATGTCTGTTTGTGTGTGTGTGTGAACACGATTGCTTAAAAACCAGAGCAGCCAGATCGATGAAATTCAGTATATGCTCTTTACACTAAAATTGTAGATTTCTAACAACTTTTGGAGTAAATACTTCACTTGGAAGTAGGGCTTTACCTAAAAAGTTTTTTCAAAAATTTTGAAATTTTCAATTTTTTTGACTTGTCATGATAAATTACTCTATTTTAAAAAGTTTTTATTCTTTGACATTTTTTTCGAAAACAATAGTTTTTGAAATAATCAACGAAGAAAAAGACATTTTGAAAAAATGCCAAAGAATAAAAACTTTTAAAATAGAGTAATTGTACTACTTCCAGGTGACGTATTTACTCCAAAAGTTGATTTTTTTTTTTATTTTGAAATTCCTATCGGGATCCCCGTTTATTTACCCGAGGTGCTTACGTGTACGGAGACACACACCTCAAACCCAACCGGCCTCTGGCCGTAGCCATCTACCGGCACCCCGTGAAGTTACATCTTTCCTATCTCTAGCTCCTCCTCCTCCTGCTCTCGTCTCTAGCTAGTGAACTAATCCTTATTTCTGGTTCCAACCGGCTCCTTTTATCCAACCTCTTCTATGCTATGGAGGATGTCCTAGTTTGAGGAGGGACTCCCTCAGCACCGGCGTGTAGCCTACTCCTTTCGAAGAATGCATCACTGAGAGGGAACCTTCTTTACGTCTCTTCCACAGGACGGGATGTCACAGCAACTCCCTCTCCTCGTAGAGTTGCCTGAGGGCTATTGTGGAAAGATCCTATATTCCAATCCAGGGCTTGCTTGAGGAATTGTTTACATTAAATAAATATTTTTATTTAATGAAAAATCCTGCATGCCAAGGATTTGAACAGGGATCTTCTTTTCAGAAGCTGACACCCTAGCTCACTACACCAGCGAGCCCTCTCCAAAAGTTGATAAAAAATCTACAATTTTAGTGCAAAGTGTATATACCCAATTTCATCGATCTGGCTGCTCTGGTTTTTAAGCAATCGTGTTCACACACAAACCCAAACTTAATTCCAAAAGAATATACGAGAAAGTTTTGGGGAAGTCATTCCCGATTGATTTTTTCAATCCAGAATTGACTTGATAATTCACTTGATAGATTTTAATGAATTTAAATTTAATTCTCTCCGAGATTTGTTAGAGAGATATTTCTCTCTCTCTCCCTCCCCCTTCTCATATCCTAACCAACCGATCAGTCAAGTCAGCAACAGCAAGAGGCCATTTTGAATATCTTCTCAGGGTAGACTGTGAGAGAAAGGAAAGATAGGAAGAGAAGAGAGACGTCACTTTCACTTGTTGAAATATGTCCACAGAAACCTCAAAGTATTCAAGGAATTATTTTATTATTATGTATAATAATACATTTTTATTGGAGGAAAATTCTAAGTTTTAGGGGTCAGTCAGTCTTAGAACACAAGCAATCTCAAAATATTTAATTGGATTTTAATCTGTTCCTTCCTGATAATTTATATAATTAAGTTGGTCTTCTCTTCTCTATTAAGTACAACAATAGCTAGTAAGGTTAATTTGTTCCACCTAATCTAGAAACTAAGTAAGATACGAATAATCAGGAATACGCCATTATTTAATAAGATACGATAATTGCTTTCAAACAAAATTTTTTTTCCTATTATATTTATTAGAAAATTAGGAAGTTGTAAGAGAATATGACTAAATTAATTGTGTAAGTTTACTCCTCATCAAAATAGCAATTTCTTAATGCAAAATTTTAATAAAAAATAATAAATATTTTTTATTTTCAGGATTTTTATTAATTTGATGACTGATGTGCATACTACTACCAGTTTTGATCTATTTGAGAGACCAGCATCAGATATGCAAACCCAGGATCTCCAGCCTTCCCGGGACATCGGTAAATATATTTATTGTTTTAAAATTTTTGAGGGAAAATCTTTTTATATTCGTCATGATATTGAAAGAAAAACCATATTATAGCGAAGCCGGACTATGCGAGGTATTTGTGTTTCTTCATTGATTCACAGAATCTTGTAGTTTTATTAAAAAATCTGGTGTGACTGTCGCACCAGATTTTTTGTGTCGGCATATATTTAGTTCCCGCCAATATATTAGAATTTAAGATGTCAAATTTATAAACATGGGAAAATATTTATAATTTGTTACCATGGCAACCATTTCTCCTATCTTTCCTATTAAGCACAAGAGTAAAGTGTGCTTCAAACAATTTTGAGGGCAAAACGTGAATATACATTTGAAAGAGCATCTAAAAAATAATTGATTTTTGAATTTTAATCAAAATCGAATTTTGAGAAAATCGAAAAAAACTGAAAAAGTACATCAGTAAAGTACTAGTACTCTTTGGCCGATTTTGATTAAAAGCTTTTTCTCGGTCCCGGGGAGTGTTTAACTTAAATATAAAATTTCAGCCTCATAGCTCAATTCCTTCATGCTTAAAATTGAACACACACCCACCCACCCACACACAGACAGACCATGTCGCGAAAACCACTTTTTTGGATTCAGGGGACCTCAAAACGTGAAGATCCATCAAAATCTCGACATCTAATTTTTGACATGAATCCATACTTTCACTCTCTATATATAGAGGTAAGAGAAAGTAAAAAATTTGCTTCTAAATACTTAGAGCATTTTCTTTTTCAAATGTTTAATTTTTAACCGCTTAGAAGTTGCCGTCATTAAAACGTAAATGTAATCACTTTTCATAATATTTATTTATAACCTTATTAAATGAGTCAATTTTATAGGTGGAATTTCAATATTAGCCTATCTTTATTAAAAAGCAATGTCATTTGACAGTGATTAATATTCTTTCACGTCTATTAAATGAGTCGGTCTATAATATAATTCATTCATTAACACTTTTATCTGAATTACGTATCTTCCCCTTTTAGAGTTTCCTCTTTAAGATCAATATTATTAATTCCGCTAATTTCGATGACAAAAATAATTAAATTAATAAAAAAAAGCAAGTAATGGTTTATTCTTTAAACTTATTTGAATAACAGGAAAAATTTCATGATTAATTTTCTATTAATTATAATGGGATTTTTTCATGGCTTGGGGATTAACATAGGCGTAACTAGAGGGTCCGAGGGGGTGCCAAGCCTCCCCAGAAGGTCCGTGCCCACATCCCTCAAAAGCCTACAGAAAAATTTGGCTTTTCAGGCTCTCCAGAGAATATCTGGTCAAGCACTGATTTTTTTAAACCCTTTTCGGTTTCAGAGGCCATTTAGGGGTTATTAATTTATTCATATATATAATTTAAATACATAGTATCGATGGCTAGGGAGGACGTTCCACACGCCACCACTGTTTGAAAGATAATAGAAATTTAAATGTTGAAATTTTTAAAAATCTCGACTTACTTCAAAAGGTGAAATTAATTAAAAGGCTGTAAAAGTTGTAGAAAAAGTTTTTTTCGCCTTCATATTATTTATTATAATATAATATTTATAATATTTATTTAATTGCTATCCAATATAATTTTATCGCTTTCGACGAAAATCTAGGCCTTTAGCTTTAACACTACTCTATTTTTTTCTTTTGTAATCAGCGTGTGCAACATCCCCAGATAGTAGTGTATTTAAAAATTATGTAAATAAAGAAATAACCCCTAAATAGCATTTGTAATCGAAAAGGGTTTAAAAAAATATTTTCTTTTGTTCTTCTCATTATTAAAAAATTTCTTGAATTCAAAGGAACATGATTAGTTGAATTTGTTAAGAAATATTATATCTTATCCAAATATTGTTATTTTAGACCTTCAAATCTAATTAATTATATAAAGAGAAAGAAAGATGGATATTACAGTATTTGTACCTGAGTAGGCTATACTTGAATACGTAGCCCTATATAAATCCTCAAGGTTCTCCTCTCCTCCTCTCTTATTGATTTTCTTTAAATTAACTCTCATTCAGAGAGGAAAGAGAGAGAATCTTGATTGTTTTTCACTGATTATGATGGAACTAAATTGAGTTCATTTGGCGCTAAGAACTAAATTTGCATTTCCAATTTAGAAAAAAAAAGAAAAACAAAAGGGAAAAAAAGAAACGATGTGGACTCACAAGAATCGAATATAATTAATTAAACAGTATATATATGTATGTGTGTGTGTTGGAATGGAATTCTTTTGCTTTTTGTCATGATTGAAGTTTAGAAAACCTTTTTCGTTTTATAAATAAAAGCCACTTATACAGATCTATTCTCTAAAAACAGGCGTTAAAATTTAAAATAAACAAATAGGTGTTAAAAAGTATTGTAAAAACAATCAGCGTTAAAAAATGCTATTCAAAATCACTTCTTGGCTAAAATAGCTATTCTGTAAACAAAAACTTTAAAGCCAAAGCGTTAACATTTAGTAAATAGTGTTAAAAATTAATGTCATGACTAGGGGGTGCCCTTAATATTTTAACGTTGTGTTTAAAATAAAAGTGGCGTCCTTAACCTAAAAAGTAAGGTTATGATTAGGGTCCGACCGAAACAAGATTTTCAGCCGAAACCGAAACCGAATATTCGGCCTCGATCTTAGTTTCGGCCGAAACCGAAACTTGTATTTCCTATAAAAAATTATTATTATTTTAACTTTTTTTTTTGAAATTTTTTCCGCCCTGCGGAAAATTTTTTTCCCCTCCCTTGAAAATCATTTTACCTTTTTTTTAGGGAGACTAAATTTTTTTTCAGCACCTTTTCCGCTTTTGCAAATCATTTGACCTTTTTTTTTTTTGCATGCGAGTCTCATCCCATCTTTTTCAGACTCAGGTTTCGGCCGGCCGAAAGGTTCGGCTACTTTTTGGCCGAAACCGAAACTACGGCCGAAACCAGGATTTTTGGCCGAAACTGGCCGAAACCGTAACCGAAACCGAATATTCGGTCGGTTCCTAGTTATGATTTTGATAGCTTTGAAATAAAAGCAACATGTTAACCAGGGGGGGGGGTCAAACTCGGTTTGTTTACATTTTTTCATTCCAAGGGAGTGACGTCATGGAGCTCCTCTTTTTGTAAAAGATCTTTCGGAACAAACCATTTATAAATATTTATATACGGTATATTATTAATAAAGCAGAATAAATACCAGGGTCTAAATTAGTTTAGTCAGAAACTATAAAATTTGCAAACAAAAGAAAATGAATGTGAACTAGGTTATGGGCAGTCAACAATGCTGCCACATAGAAAAATACAAGTAAGGAGGAGCTTCATGACGTGGACCAATCAAAAACTGTGACCGGAAAATTGTTTATTTACTAGTTTCTGGCCAACCTGTGTATTTTAAAGACCTTGATGTTAACGTCGCTGTTAAAACTTTGTTTAGGCCCTCGGGGCTTGGTGTAGAGGTTAGCGTGCTAACCTCGTATACCAATCGTCGCGGGTTCGGACCCCAGGCAGTCCGATGATTTTATTTAAGCCAATTGGATACCAAATGGCTTAAATAAGAATGCCTGGACCCCATATATGTATATTAATAACGGATATCGTAAATGTCTTATATGGCCTGAGTTGCCGAAAAAGACAGTGTGCGTGAGTGTGAGTGTGAATGAGAAACAAGTGTGAATGTTTTTTTTTTATAAAAAAAAAATTTTCTTTAGAGAATTTTAACGCTGATTGTTTTACATTACTTTTTAACACCCATTTGTTTATTTTAAATTTTAACGTCTGTTTTTAGAGAATAGACCTGGTAGTCTTAACAACCCTGACATAATTTGGTGTAGTTTTCTGGATTTCCAATGAGCAAGCAGCTAATATTATTTAAATTATATATTTATTGATGTGCCAGGGACTTCGTTTCGGTCACATATAGGACCATCCTCGGGCCAAGCCATTGCGAACATATTGATCCTCCAGAGGTTATATTGGCTAAGGACATTGTTAATATAATAGATATAATAACCAAATTAGAGTGCATATGTACTATGGACAGAGAGTGAGTGACAGAATTAAAGTAGCTAGGATACATATATCTCTACCCCAGTGGGCGTGGGAAAACCGTGTAAATCGAAAACAAAAATCTGATGTGATGGTAGCACTGCATCTTACTCTTGGTAAGAGAAAGTGGTGCTCTGTGCTTGTCACACCAGATTTTTTGTGTCGACATATATTAGAATTCAAGATATGTATATTAACATATACATATGGGTAAGAGAAAGTAAAAGAACATATAATTAAAAGAACAAAATATAAAATCTATTTCTTTCCCGTTTCGTTTTCAAATTGTTGATAGAATTGGTGAGTTTATGACCAAAAGGTAGAAAAAAGATGATTCCTAGCTCAGACGATAAAAAAAAAGGTTTCATATCATGTGTTGGTCCATGAAGTAATAATGAAAAACATATATCCAAATATTTATTAATTTAAATAAGCGAAAAAAGTAAGTACCGCAGGGAGTTGCACTCAAATGATCTGCCAATGTGTACTCAGTATGCTGATTTAAATTAATTGGTATCCAATATAATTTTATCGTTAAATCAGCATGCTGAGTATACATCGGCAGACCCGTGGTGTAACTCCCGGCGGTACCTACCTTTATCGATTATTTAAATTAATAAGTATTTGGATAAAAATATGTTTTTATTTAATTCTCTCCTGGAAACATTTCTGTAGCCGCCCATCTATCTCTCAAAAAAATTCTTAAGAAATAAATAAAAAAATTATTTACAATAAATTTCGTGTTTAATATATCCCGTATATAAAAATATTACATAAATAAATGAAAACATGCGATTTTACTCTTGAGGTAACAAATGTTAATCTCTAAAGTAGTAAAAAAAAGGGATTAGAAGGGATTACACCTGTTGGCCCTAACCCAATTGCAAAAAGAGAGCGAAAGAATTATAACGGGCAAAAGTCAGATTTAAAAATAAGAGAAAAATTATTCTAAAACTATTTAGAAACTTCTTTTTCTCATTCTGCTCATTTAATTAAAATTGTAATTAAAGCAATGAACGAAAAAAGAAAAGATAGTCGACTGTTGACGGGGCTTTTAAATATAATAGGCTACTAAGTGGAAATAAAAATTACTGTACTTTGCTTAATGAATATGAGATTATTGATGAAGTGAATTGTTTTTAAATCGAACATAGGGAAGTCAATTTAACGAGGAACGTGATTGTCAAGGCCGAAAATATAATAAATAAATAATAATGAGAATAATAAATAAAAAAACTGTGTGACTGACCGCATAGCACACAACTTTCTCTTATCTCCTATCTTCCCTATGAAATACAAGAGTAAAGTCTGCTTCAAAAGATTTCAATGGCAAATTGAGAATATATATTTTAAACATGTAAAAAATAATTGATTTTTGAATTTTAATCAAAATCGTTGAGAATTTTGAGAAAATTGAAAAAAACTGAAAAAGTACATTAGTAAAGTACTAGAACTCATTGGCCGATTTTGTTCAAAAGCTTCGTGTCTGAGGGGCGCCTGACTTTTTTTTTTTTTTTTTATAAAAAAAACATTCACACTTTTTCTCACTCACACTCACACACACACATTCACACAGTCTTTTCGGCAACTCTGGCCATTTAAGACTTTATACGATAACCGTTGTAATTTATATATGTATTTGGGGTTGAGGCATTTCTATTTAAGCCATCTGGTATCCAAATGGCTTAAATAAAATCTTCGGACTGCCTGGGTCCGCACCCGCGACGTTTGGTATAGGAGGTAGGCACGCGCCTGACTTAAATATAAAATTTCAAAATCCTAGCTCTTCTTGTTCTTGAGATATTTTGTTCACAGACAGACCTTGTCGCGAAAACCACTTTTTTGGATTCAGGAGATCTCAAAACGTGTATATCCATCAAAATCTTGACATCGAATTTTTGACATGAATCCAATACTTTCTCTCTATATATATTAATATATATAGAGGTAAGAGAAAGTAAAAAAACATCTAAAAAATAATTGATTTTCGTATTTTTATCAAAATCGTTAGACTGAATTTTAAAAAAATTGAAAAAAACTTGAAAAATACAACAGTAAAGTACTAATATTTTTCGGTCTATTGAAATTCTTCAAGACGCGTGTGGCACGTGTACTTAGATTAAGTATCCAGAGTTTATTAGTTTTTGAGCATATCCCATAACTCAAATATTTCATTTGAAATTCATTAAATTTATCGAAAAAAAATGTTACATTTTCTTTCAGAAGATTAATTCCCGTTAAAATATCAAAACATTTACCTAAATTTCTATGAAAGGCATTTTATTGCTTTTAAATGCCTGTTTTATTGCTTTTCTTAAAATTGTCATTAAAAGAGAGGATTTCCCTTTAAGCGTGAATTTTAGTTTTTTTCACAATAAATTTAATGAATTTCAAGTGAAATATTAAAAATGTAGGTTATCAGAATAACTTAAAAAGTATTCTCGATACCCAAATTTTATACTTAAGCTATGCATGCATATTGGAGGCCATATGAGGATTTAGAATAACATTTGTCAAAGAATACTAATACTAGTACCTCCGTTTTAAGATTTTTTTCGATTTTCTCAAAATTCTCTCAATCGAATTTAATTAAAATTAATAAATCAATTTTAAATAAGAATGCCTGGACCTCCAATGGATATATTAACATGTTTCGTAAAAAAGTCTTAAGTTACCGAAAAGCCTGTGAGTATGAGCATGTGAATGGGAAAAAAGTGTGAGTTTAAAAAAAACGATAATAATAAATAAATAAAATCAATCAATTATTTTTAAGATTAAAACACTTCAGCCATGAGCATGGTCTGACCGAAACTTCGGCTTGAAGTGCCTAATAAACGAAATAAAAATAGCTCTTTCTTTATTCCTTACTGCAATTCCCATTTTTCTCTCAAAATTGTTTGAATCACACTTTATTGTTCTTAGGGAAGAAATTATAACAAAATATAGGCCTAAATATTTTTTCCCATGTTTTACAACTTAAATTTTAATATACCGCCAGAAAATAAAAATATGTCGTCACAAAAAATCTGGTTTGATAAGCACAGAACATAACTTTCAATTACAAGTTAAGAAAAAGTTGTGTGCTGCGCGACCAGCCACACCAGATTTTTTTCAAAGTATTTCATTTCAATTTTTGTTTGTTATTGATTAAACAAACAATTTCTATTCAAAGAATTCAAACAATATAACAAATAAAGAGATGGAGAGAGAAAGAAAAGAACGACAAAATTTGACAGCTCTCATTTTAAGTGATATTCCATTATTTATTATTTCGTATTATTCAATAATATTTTTAAAATTTAACTTATTTAATCGACGTAGTCTTTTATTATTTTTCAAAAATAACTAACAAAAAAAGGAAAAATCTAAATATAATTTAATCCGTAAGTAGTTTCTAATACACCCAGAGAGAGAACAAATGCAAATTCGTAAAGAAAAGTGAAGTATCTAAGATAATAAATGTAACAAAGATCCGTTAAAAATTATTTCTGATAACGTTAAATAAATGACAATAAAGAAAAGGTAAAATTGGCCCCTTGAGAGTGAAGATAGAGAGAGGTTAAATGTGAGTCCCTGCATAGTATATATAATAATAAAGTGTAAAATGTCGCAAAGAAACGCCCTCTTTTCTCGTGGGAAGGGCATAAGGGAAGATTTATTGAGAGCAGCCACCTGGATATTTCCCCTCTCCTCTACATCATCGTCAAAATATCACAAGAGGTAAACAAACTTGACAACAACAAGATGGGAGAATTATTTTAAACGACAAACTTGAAAGACGTATGAATTAATTACAAATTTTCTATCTCACTTTTCTTTTGAAACACCCGCTAAAAGATGAGAAATAAACACACGTGTTACTTTAAATTAAAGAATAATATAATATTTAGATCAGTGGTTTCCAAACTTTATGTTACCACGCCTCCCTTAAAAATATTTAATCTTATGACGCCTCCCCCCCCCCCCCCTCTCCCATTTTGTGAAATAATACAAAAACAAAAAATTTTTAATGCTAAAAAATATAAATTTATATAAAAATATTTTTTTTATTTATTCTTATTTATATTAAAACTAGCAATCATTTGGAAAATTGGTCCTGGTGGCCAATATTCGCGCCTCCCCTTAGACATTAATTCCGCCCCAGTAATAAGAAATTTTAGAATGACATTAAAATGTTTCTACCCCACATTGATATTTGCTAAATATTGAATATAAATTTTAACTCAAACGGAATGCACTTATTTTTTAGTAAAAGTATTAAAAAAACATTAATATCTTTGTGCATTCTAGGGGTTGGGGCATTAACCCCCCTGGTTAATGCCTTCATACCTCCCCCCCCCCTTAAGGAAATGCTAGCCTTCACCGCGAAAAAAATAAGAAACTAATTTTTTTTTTCAATGACACCTACACACCCCCTCCCCCCTTTCAACAGCTTATATTCTCCCTCTACCCTTAGTGAAATACAAAATATTTAATTTCATATTCAAAAGAATCGTTTTTCGCAGTCAAATTATTATTATTTTTTTTTTTTTCAAAGATAAAATGCATAATAATTACCTTTAATAAGACTCTCAAGAGGGTGTGTTGGCTGGCGGGGTGGTCAGGGTGGGTTACACTATATTAATTATTCACTTTAAATCACTTTAAACACAACTTAAAAAGACATCAGGTCGGCGCCTGCCGCCCGGCAACGCTCTCAACCCGACTGAAGGAGAGATTCGTCTCTCGCTTTGTATAGAAATAAAATAGATGAAAATGACAATTCCCTTTTTATTAAAAGTAAAAAAATACCTTTTGTTCTAATCTAACTATATTTAGAACTGGAAAAGAATGTCAACAAGTGATTTGGAATATTCCAAGGCTTTTCTTAAATAATCAACCCTTCATCCCCCCCCCTAACCAACCCTTAATATGATAAAATAATAATCAACGCTATTTTTTGAATGTTTTCTATTTATTTGGCTTTGATTTAGCTAAAATAAATTAAAAAAACATTTTTTTCAATTTTTCAACCCCTTATCCAATTTTAATAAATAAAATAATTAACAATGCTATCGCCTTCAGCGAGCTTCGCGTCTAGTCAGAGGCGTACCGAGGAAAATTGGGGGCCTGGGGGCGGCACTAGAAGAGGGGGCCTTTATACATGTTGTACCAGAGGTGTAAGCTTCTATTGTATTTTTTTTGGGGGGGGGGGTGCTCATCTTTAAATATCCCTCTCCTCCATTCACAAAAATATTTTTAAAATACCGTATATTCCTGAACCCCAAGGGGTCAGAGCCTGTCAAAGAAAAATTTTCATTAAATTTTGTTTTTTTTTTTATCTACGGTCTAGTCAGAAAAAAATTAAAACCCTGAAAAACTTCCCTGGATCCGCCTTTGGGTTTTACACATATAGTATAATTTTCTAGAATGAGTCTTACTTTAGGCCAGTGGTTTCCAAACTTTATGTTACAACGCCTCCCTTAAAAATATTTAACCGTATGACGCCCCCTCCCCTATTAATAAAATTTATTTTAAATTTTTTTATTTATATTTTAATTAAAACTCCCCCTTCTAAATTATTTTATTATTTTATTTATAAAATTAGCAATCGTTTGGAAAATTGATCTTGGTGGCCATTAATCGCGCCTCCCAGTTTGGAAAACGCTGATTTAGATAATCTATTTAATGTAATAAATGTTCAAAAATAAATTTTCTTTTTTGTTCTCATAATGGTAAAATTTAATGTGAAAATTTAATTGTTGCATCTCTGGTATTTTTCCTCTTCTAAGAAGGTAAAGTATAAGGTATCGTAGTTTTTTTCTATTTTATTTTGTACGATTTTTTACTTTCTCTTACCTCTATATATATGTTAATATATAGAGAGAGAAAGTATTGGATTCATGTCAAAAATTCGATGTCGAGATTTTGATGGATATACACGTTTTGAGGTCCCCTGAATCCAAAAAAGTGGTTTTCGCGACATGGTCTGTCTGTCTGTGTGTGTGTGCTGTCTGTGAACAAAATATCTCAAGAACGGAAAGAGCTAGGAGGTTGAAATTTTATATTTAAGTTAGGCACCCCCCTGGGACGTGACACGAAGCTTTTGAACAAAATCGACCAAAGAGTACTAGTACTTTACTGATGCACTTTTTCAGTTTTTTTCGATTTTCTCTAAATTTGCTCCAACGATTTTTTTTAAATTCAAAAATCAATTATTTTTTAGATCTTCAATAAAATGTACATTTTCATTTTGTGATTGAAATCTTCTGAAGACCACTTTACTCTTGTACTCCATAGAAAAGATAGGAGAAATGGTTGCCATGGTAATAAAATATAAATATTTTGCCATACTTATAAATTGTACATCTTGAAAATCGAATGTACCGTACTGTCGGAAACTAAATACATGTCGACACAAAAAATCTGGTGTGACAAGCACAGAACACAACTTTCGATTACCGAAGGTAAGAGAAAGTTGTGTGCTGTGCGCCAGTCACACCAGATTTTTTATAATTTATATTGATTTTAATTTTTCTTGAATTCGGTTGTATTTTATGTATGACTATAGTTCTTGGTGAAAGCCGAGTGTTGCGACCGAAAAGTCAAAAAAATTAATTTCTTCTCCAGTCGTTGTTTGAATCAGAATATAAAGTAGATCGAAAACGAAAATGAGTCAAATTTCCCTGTTTGCCACTTCTATTGTAGTATTTATGCCCTCATATGCCGAAAAGTCAAAACATCAAAATTATGAAGTCTAACAAGTATTATAATTAAAAAATATCTAGTAACTCTCCATTATATCCAAGCACTTGTCAGAGAGGATATTAATTTACAAAAAAAAAAAAAAACGTTCAATTTGGATCGGAAATAATAAATCAATTTCCTCTCTGTCTCGTTTGCATAAAAAAAAAACTCAAAATTATGGAGGAAAAATAAAATTCTCATAAATTATTTCATCAAACCGTTTAAATGTGTTTAATCAGAAATCATCAATGATGATGATGATGATATAATACGGGTGTTTACTTAGCTAATCGTTTTAAAATTAATTAAACCATTTATTGGTAGGGAGGAAACGTCTTAATCAATCGATTATAATTTTACATTAAAAACAGAATCATTGAAAAGTTGATTGATTAAATCGAATGGCCGGCCGCTCAATTAAAATATTTTCTTCACAAGATAATAATCTAGGAATCAAAATTTTTTTTTTTTATATTTTTACTGTTCTCATAAGATAAACTATAAGATAATTTTATTACTTATAAAAATAAAAATTTTTTTAATCAAGTTTACCGGTTGTGGACCAGTCTTTTAATTAGAACAAGTCAGCGCAACTTGCAAACCATAACTCTGATTAAATCTATGGTCATCAAAAATTCTACGTGGTCGTAGCAACACCGGCAATCTCATATTTTAATATACAAGATATTTCAGTAATTCAAGAGAATGATTTTGTTGGGCAAAATAAAGAAAAACGTTGATATAAATGAAACCAGATATCCTCTGTTTTGATTTTTCATTAAATAATTCATAAGCCTGGAACGGATTCATCGATTCAGACTTTTTTTTCCCCAAATTAGAACTTTACATTTGTTAGTTTCGTCTAAAAATTCAACTCAATCGGTAAAGAAATTTCAGAGATATAAATTATTTAAAAGTCTTGATTTATGGCTCAGAGATAGAGCAAGCAATTGCTTTCTGATGAGACGGTTCGGATCCCATCCCAGGCAAAAAATTTATTTCATAAGAAATAATATACATAATATTCAAGATAATTGTATATAATAGGCTAACGTTCAGATCCGTAAAGAAATAAATTAATAAATATTAAATTTATTTCAAATGATTTTGTTTTGAAATAAATAGAGACAGGGTCTAAATCAGCGTTTTCCAAACTGTGAGGCGCGCCTAGGGATGAAACGATACCACTGAGGTATCGATATTTTTACTCGATACAGGTATCGGTCGCAAAGTATCGAGTACCTACTCGGTATCGATACTTACTCGTATAGGTCAATTTTTTCGTACAATTAAAGATAAGCAAAAACAGTAATAAGTACTGATATTATATTTATTGATATAATAAAAAAAAATAAGTTTATAGTACCATATCGGATGGAACAAAAAAAAAAAAAAAAAAACAATCAAGATTCCCAGGGATGTTGCAGCCAGGAGATTAAATAAAAAAATCTTTTATTTAATTTCTTTTTGCCGACATTTCGGTCGCCAATCACTCCAAGCCCTTCATCATCGGAGACCTCCGAGTAGCAAATATATCATAATACTTTTGTTAATATCAAAGTAAAAAGAAATTGTATATAATTGCAATGAATATTAAAATACCTAAGATCGTGTATAATTGACAATATCCGCCCTGACGAAGGTCCTGATTGGAGACCGAAACGTCGGCAAATGGACATTAAATAAAAGATTTTTTATTTAATCTCCTGGCTGCAACATCCCTGTGAATCTTGATTAAATCTCAACAGCCATTAAACATCAAGTTCTTGAAAAAAAAAAAAAACAATTACGACTAAGAAAAAAATTCAGTTTTAGAGGTAATATATACTTGTGCTAGTAATTTTTCAAGATGTTTCCTTGTTGAACACTCCAATAATAAAAATTAAAATACAGTGGTACAAACCATTCCACTTATTTCTATTATAAATAAGAACAAATGGACGAAAAAGTTCTTCCGACCTAACTAATCATCCGAGTATCGATACGAGTATTTTTGACCGATATTTACTTGGTACTCGATTCCAAAGTATCGATTCCAAAAGTACTTGGTATCGAAAGAAAAGTATCGAGTAAGTACTTGTATTTACTCGTATCGTTTCATCCCTAGGCGCGCCTCCTGGGGAGACGCGAAAATTAGCCAAAGAGGGCAATTTTTTAAATGATTACAAATTTTTGTGTTTGTATTATTTTATAAATGGGAAGGGGGAGGCGTCATACGATTAAATATTTTTAAGAGAGGTGTGGTAACATAAAGTTTGAAAACCACTGGTCTAAATAGACCTTAAAATTAGTAAAAACCATTAAAAAATAAATAAATATCAAACTTGATTGAATGACAGGGGATTAGAAAGGTCACATCGACTTTTGTGTTGAAACATGACTGACTCTTCCTTTAAGATTTGTTTCTACAGGCAGGTTGCTTCACTTCTAGTCAACTAGCAAACTTATTCGACTGGTAGTAAATCATCTATTTAGTAAACAAGAACACGCTTAACTAACCTTCGAGTTAAAAAAAAATGATTTTTTCACATATAATTAGCTACCTGAGGTATAAGGAGAGTGTTGTGAAGATAGGAACTTAATAAATGCATAATTTTTTTTTTGTTTAAGGTCTTTTTCGGCGAGGTTTCGAACGCCAGTCGCCTCCTTCCTCAGGACAATCAATCTTCAAATACGTCCATCTGTATTTGTTTGACGATTGATTGTCCTGAGAAAGAAGGGACGGGGGTCCGAAACGTCGACAATCAAATAAAGAAAAATCTGATAGAAATTGGTTTTGTTTTTATTAGGGTCCGACCGAAACAAGATTTTCAGCCGAAACCGAAACCGAATATTCGGCCTCAACCTTAGTTTCGGCCGAAACCGTAACCGAAACCGAAACTTGTATTTCCTATAAAAAAATTTATATATATTTTTTTTTTGAAATTTTTTTCCCCTCCGTGAAAATCATTTTACCTTTTTTTTGGGAGACAAAAATTTTTTCTCCTTCAAGTGCAAATCATTTTACCTTTTTTTTTTAAGACTCAAGTTTCGGCTACTTTTTGGCCGAAACCGAAACTACGGCCGAAACCATGATTTTTGGCCGAAACTGGCCGAAACCGTAACCGAAACCGAATATTCGGTCGGTTCCTAGTTTTTATATGATTTTATTTTTCCTAGCTGCCATTCGATATCCTAGATCTTCCACGCCCTATTCTCGCGATGCGATGCGGGCTCGGCGGACCTAAATTTTTCCCTCAAGCCCTATCATTCGTTGTTACGACCGGAATAAATAGGACAGGCCGGCCCGTCACACGGTCTGACGCCTGTTGAAAAGAGGAAGGAAGAGAGAGACAAATAGAGAACTGCCTGTCCCAGCTCGGGCACCTTGTGGTCGCCATCCACGTACACACAAGATGTAGGTCCCTGAGCGAATCCGATATCCTAGATAATTAATTAAATTTAATTTTTCTAACAAAAATTTAAAAATTTCCAAAAAAAATAAATAAACAAGACCTGTGTTCCTAATTTCACCCCAATACACAATTTTGGGTCTTAGCAAGTTAACTACGACCTGGGTTCTTATTTAATCATATGATTAGCTTAACTAGACGTGAAGAGACTCTAAAGTCATAGTCAAATAGCTTATCCGAGAGATAATTAGTTAATCATGAAGTAAAGCAACAGGCTCTAAGTAATATTTTTTAAAAAATACGAATAATTTTTTTTTTTACATACCCAATGATGATACCGCTGCGATGTGTCGATGACCAATCGCCATGGTTCGTCATGGTCATGTTCCCAGCCTTCAGTGCTTGATGAGAATTTAGCAAGGAAGCCGTCGGCAGCCGCCGTCGTCGTCTTCGCCTTCGTCTCCATTCCGGACGCAGCAGCGGCAGCGGCGGCCGCCGCCATGTTGCTCCGCCTGCCTCCACCCCCGCAACTAAGTGTTCGCCGCCACACTCGCTATAAACAAAACACAAGACAACACCTTATTTATACTATTTCCATTCATAATAAATTATAAATAGAAATCTCAACTCATTGATAATCATAGAAGCATTTCATGCATTAAAGTCTCCAAAGTTTTTGTTGCTAACTTTGTTTTAATATAACCGATATGATTTATCCAAAGTTTTTCTTATATCCTTATCATTTAAAAAGTTCTGAATATTTTTTCATATATTTATGAATAATTAAATAAAGCTTTCGCAGGATCAATTCGAGACAATCAAAAGTTATAAAATATTATTTACTCTTTTGAATTAATCATTTTTGTAAAATAATAATCCCGAGATAGGAATCATGATTAATATAATGATATTAAGGCAATGAATCATTTGTAGCTGATCAGAGGAAGATGTTTCGCTTCACTTGCCAAAAATAAATTGTATGTAATATAACAGGAAGTTACGAGGTGTTTTTGTCTTAATTAGAGGTAGATGAAGTAAAAGAATACTATAATAAAAGTAAGTTACAAAGTGGAGGGTGACTTTGTAACATAGTTACTTTTATTATATTGTATTCTCTCACTAATTACAGATATGTTTCCCCTTTATAGACCCGATGATACGAGTTAGCAGCCGAAACTGTATTTTGTGCAATAGTCGTCATATCAAATATCTCCTGTATGAAAGAAAAATTTTTTTATTCTTTTACTTAAATTGACGTGACTTGATGAGTTTCAAGATAAAAATAAATTGTTCCAATTCTAATCAGTTATTTTAATTAGATTAGAGTCTAATTAATAAATGGACGGAATCTAAAAACTTTTGATGACATAAAATTTTTTCGGCATCTGAGGCCATTTAGACACCTTCGGTATTTATTCAATTTGAAGGAGGTATATAGCTGATGAAAAAGGAGAAAAAATGAGCGATGCAGCTAGTTTTATTTCATATTTATTCATTTAACTAGGGCCGATATTTCGGTTGCATATGGAAGAGAATGAATAATTGTTTCGGACATTAGGAATCATCATTAATATAATGATATAAAGGCAATTAATCATCTGTACTTAGCAGAGGAAGATGTTTCGCTTCACTTGCCAAAATTGTTCGTTTCTAATTAGCCTGGCCTTGAGGATGGTTCCATATGCAACCGAAATATCGGCCCTAGTTAAATGAATAAATATGAAATAAAACTAGCTATATTGATCATTTTTTCTCCTTCATATTATTAATAATTGATATCCAATAAAATTAAAATATATTTTCATCACTCAGGACATGAAGAGAAACCTCTGACTTCCTTTGAGACATCTATCTCTCCGTAAAGGACAAAAATAAATTGCCCTCGGGCCTTGGTGTAGGGATTAGCGTGCTGGCCATTAGTACCAAGGGTCCCGAGTTCGCATCCCGTCTCATGCGACAATTTATTTCAATTGGATTGGCTACCAATCAGGTTTGAAAATTTTGCTCATTTAGGCCTAAGTGGTTCCCAAATGTTTTTACTAGCCTCCTGAGAAGGGAAAATGCCCAAAGCATTAATGAAAAAGACAAAAAAATTTCACCTCCACTTATATCACCTGTCAATAAATTTTTTTTCCAAATCTGAATCAATCATTCTTGGATGAAACTTGACAATATTTAGAGAAAGAAATCAAATTTTTTATGTCCATTAAACTCGCCCTCGCCCATCTATCACAGTAGAGGGAAGTTAAAACAATACAAATCTAATTCATTATCCTATTGTAAACAACACGGTTCAATAGTTTATAAATTTATATGTATATAAAACATCCATTCAACAACAATAAATTCTAAGTTCATTTTTCATTTTTAAATGTAATATTGAAAAATATGGGGATTGACTTCCCCGAGACTTTCTCGTATATTCTTTTGGAATTACGTCTGGTGTGTGTGTGTGAACACGATTGCTTAAAAACCAAAGCAGCTAGATCGATGAAATTTGGTATATGCTCCTTACACTAAAATTGTAGATTTCTATCAACTTTTGGAGTAAATACGTCACTTGGAAGTAGTACTTTACTTAAAAAGTTTTTTCCAAAATTTTGAAATTTTCAATTTTTTTGTTATATTATGATAAAATACTCTATTTTAAAAAGTTTTTATTCTTTGACATTTTTTCGAAAACTGAATAGTTTTTGAAATAATCACAGAAGAAATAGAAAATATTCGTTAATTTTGATAAAAAATCAAAACAAAATCATACAGGTGTCATTAAAAAAAGGGCAAATATAAACAAATTCATTTGTTTCACAAATTCACAAATATAAACAAATTCATTTGTTTCACAAATTCATTTGTTTATATTTACCCTTTTTTTAATGACACCTATATGATTTTGTTTTGATTTTTTATCAAAATTAACGAATATTTTCTATTTCTTCTTTGATTATTTCAAAAACTATTCAGTTTTCGAAAAAATGTCAAAGAATAAAAGCTTTTTAAAATAGAGTATTTTATCATAATATAACAAAAAAATTGAAAATTTCAAAATTTTGGAAAAAACTTTTTAAGAAAGTACTACTTCCAAGTGACGTATTTACTCCAAAAGTTGATAGAAATCTACAATTTTAGTGTAAGGAGCATATACTGAATTTCATCGATCTAGCTGCTTTGGTTTTAAGAAATCGTGTTTACACACACACACACACAGACATAATGCCAAAAATGGTTTTTTTGGACTCAGGGAGGTCTAAAACGTGGAGAAACATCAAAATCTCGAAGTCGAATTTTTTTACGATTACATAACTTTCTCTATACGAGAAAGTAAAAATACGTAAAACACGTATTTAGTAATAAATTAAATAATTTGTTAAATAATTTAATTTTATAACCATGATTTTAAAACAATTGCGATTTAATTGCTTATTGTCTGAATAAAATCATTTTATTTATAATATATGCGTGAGTGGACGAAACTCAGAAGCTACTAGAAATAACTGGAATCAAAATCTTTTTCATTTGTTTGTTAATAATTCAATTATGTGAAAATAACAATCACATTATAAGTCAATTTAACATATAATATAAATAAAATAAATTTTTTCCCAAAATTGCCATTAAGTTTTATTTGGGTTAAAGCGACCATATTTTTGGATAATGAGATGTCACTTGCGATGAAAACTGACATTCTAGTCAGAAAATGCCAGTTATATGCCCCTGGAAGGCCAGCGATGCCTCCTCTGGGTTCTCAATTATACTGAATTTGCCCCGTTTTCGGCCCCAAAGGAGGCCAGAAGAGGCATCTTTGGCCCTTCTACGGACAATTTTGGGGTTTTCAATCGAAATTTCAAAACTTTGAGGTAAAAATTCTTACAGAAGATATTGTCCGATTTGAAAAAAAAAAAAAAAAACATTTTATATCTGTAATGTCTATTTGGGTAGGCCGGGCATTACATTTAGCTTCGAAAAAAAGTGGAAAAAACGACCCACCCTAGTGTAGTGTAGTCCTTTTATATTGATATTCATCAACTTAGTGATTATTAGACGAAATCCTAATCAAGAGCTAAGAAAAACAATTTTTTTTTAAACAGAAAAAATCTGGTGTGACTAGTCGCACAGCACACAAGTTTCTCTTTTCTTCGGTTTTCGAAAGTTGTGTTCTGTGCTTTCCCACCAGATTGTGTCGACATATATTTAATTTCCGATAATAAGTTACGGTACAATCGAATTCCAAGATGTAAAATTTATAAGTTAAGGAAAATATTGCCCGCGGGCTTGGTGTAGGGGTTTGCGTGCTAGCCTCATAAACCAAAAGTCGCGGGTTCGGACCCAGGCAGTCCGATGCAAGGGGGAGGAACGAGCCTTCTAGGGGGGGGGGGGCGCACCTCTCTAGTTACGCCCATGGTTACTGCTGTTTTAAAAAATCATAAATTCTGGTAGTGGTCGGGTCAGAAAAGTCTAAATTCTTCGTTGCTTGTAGTTGGTGGCTCTATGTGATTATAATGAAGAGATGGAGATATCAACCAAATTTTAATGCACCAGGTTCAATAAAACTCCCAGAATAAGACCGTTTGTAGTCTAATAACTGAAGGCAGCCCAATAAATTTCGACCAAAATGTCTTATTCTGGGAGTTTTATTGATGCTGGTGCTTTCCAATTTGGCTGATTTCTTCATTAAAGTCTAAAATCTTTGGTTTTAAAGAATTTTTAAAAAAGCATGGCGGAGAATACTGTGAAAATTGGTCTGCAGTTGTTGTGAAGAGATAATATCTATGTTACTGCTGTTTGTTTAAGAATGCTTTCATCTTGGTGGTTATTGGTCCAGAAATGTCTGGGAACCTTCTGTGGTTTTAAGAAGTCAACATGGTGTGAATGTTGCGAAAGAACTTGCCAAATGCACAACTCTGGGAGACTCTGTGGTTATTATTCCTGATGATCAGGGTGTCCATTGTTTATAAAAACTTTAAATATAACATGGTGGAGGGTACTGGGATAGAATTTGAAATAGATGGTCTGTACCTGCTGAGTGTTTTTCCTAGCTTCAAAATACAAACCAGAGCTTAATCTATTCACGGAGATGATTGGACGTAATTTATTAATTAAAGATTAATTAAAAAAAAAAATATATATACTCTAGATTATCCATGGATGGACAGATAAAAAAAAAAATAAAAAGTGGATTTGGCTGATTTTTAATTCTTGCATTTAGAAATCAATCAATTCCCATGCCAATCACTCACTCGCTCACTCAGAGTGATATGAATGTCAATTGGATCAGTCATTAAAAAAAAAAACTGAATCTTTTTTTTTTTTAATCCATCTCACTTTTATATTCTTTGGCAATTAAAAAAAATCTCTGCAACTGAATTGCAATACTAAACGTTGTTTATTATATTATCTTATGCTCAAATTTATTTTTTTTTTTTGAGAATAAATCTGCTTGCTGAATGGATTTTTATGAGATTTGTTCCAGAGGGGAGAAATCAACGTCTTAATTGTTAGTCCTGAGTTTCAAGAGATTTGGTCAAGAAGATGCTGAGAAAATATCGATTCTTCATAAATATTGAATGGGCATTTTTACCGTACACTGAGGGTCGATTTATTCCAAATTTTATTTATCTTCTTCGACTACGCTAGCACTAGAAATTTGTAAAATTTCATCCTTCTCCGGTAACGATTGGTTCCAGAGATATAAGCAAATAAAAAAAAATAATAATTTTCATTTTTGAGATTATTTATAAATTGAAATATAATAAAAATCTTTATTTTCATAGTTACATTTGTGGGGATTCTAAATAAAAAAAAATAAAGAAAATAAAATAAATAAATAAAAAATAAATAAATAAATAAATAAAATAGATAAATAAATATAAACCATTAATTATAGAAAAAATTATAGTGAAATAGAATATTTTAATTCTTTATTTATTTATTTATTTATTTAATTATCCCATGCCCAACAGCATGAACCATTTACTGAGCAGGTTACAGACATAGTTAACCAACACATTGATCATGTACATATTTTTTTACATTTTATAACGCATATACTCAGCAACTACTCAACGTATTATCATTTTTTTTAATATAATATAGACGGTGATGATTTTATTTTTAAATTTAACTAAAATTATCTTTGAATTAATATAATAACCCCTGGATTTAAGATGTTAGAGGACTCAGTCCGCTTATAGCGGAGAGATAATAAATTCTAAAAATCGGAACTAGTCTCTCTCTTTTTTTATACAAAGGTTATAAAATACTCTCTCTACTCATGTTTCGCTTCCATTTGTCATCCAATGCATTAAAATTATTAAAAAAAAAAAAAAAAATCAGAATGTTGAAGGAAGAGAGGATGTCAGCCAAAAAGGGGCCTCTATCGAATAAAAATCTCCAATCAGAAAAAACGTTTCGGGTTTAATTAGATAAAACCATCATCAGTTCTTTAGAGCTGAAATGAGCATAAATAACAATTGTAATACAACAACATAAAAAATTTTTTAAATTATTAAAACATCAGATCTTACATTATTGGCAAATCTCAAGATGCACACCATTGAGATGCAGATAGAGTTGTGATATATAAACATATACAAAATTATATTAAAAAAAAAATACAAAATTTGCATATTAGTTGTGTGATGCTCATTAGTC
>JAKCPI010003755.1:0-18182 GCA_023213315.1 Euborellia annulipes | reverse complement strand
AATATGGGGATTGACTTCCCCGAGACTTTCTCGTATATTTTTTTGGAATTACGTCTGGGTGTGTGTGCGAACACGATTGCTTAAAAACCAAAGCAGCTAGATCGATGAAATTTGGTATATGCTCCTCACACTAAAATTGTAGATTTCTATCAACTTTTGGAGTAAATACGTCACTTGAAAGTAGTACTTTACTTAAAAGTTTTTCAAAAATTTTGAAATTTTCAATTTTTTTGTTATATAATGATAAAATACTCTATTTTAAAAGGTTTTTATTCTTTGACATTTTTACGAAAACTGAATAGTTTTTGAAATAATCACAGAAGAAATAGAAAATTTTCGTTAATTTTGATAAAAAAATCAAAACAAAATCATACAGGTGTCATTAAAAAAAGGGTAAATATAAACAAATGAATTTGTTTATATATACCCTTTTTTTAATGACACCTGTATGATTTTGTTTTGATTTTTTTATCAAAATTAACGAAAATTTTCTATTTCTTCTGTGATTATTTCAAAAACTATTCAGTTTTCGTAAAAATGTCAAAGAATAAAAACCTTTTAAAATAGAGTATTTTATCATTATATAACAAAAAAATTGAAAATTTCAAAATTTTTGAAAAAACTTTTTAAGTAAAGTACTACTTTCAAGTGACGTATTTACTCCAAAAGTTGATAGAAATCTACAATTTTAGTGTGAGGAGCATATACCAAATTTCATCGATCTAGCTGCTTTGGTTTTTAAGCAATCGTGTTTACACACACACACACACACACACACACACAAGACATAATGCCAAAAATGGTTTTTTTGGACTCAGGGAGGTCTAAAACGTGGAGAAACATCAAAATCTCGAAGTCGAATTTTTTTACGATTACATAACTTTCTCTATACGAGAAAGTAATAATAAAAAGTGAAATTATTTATGAATAGGATTTTATCAGAGTTAAGGTATGTCTAATGTAATCAAAAAATACTCAGTATACATCTTTTAACACTTTATATTAAATAAAAAAGAATTCTATGTTTTAATAAATGATAAGATATTCATTAAGAAATTAATTTTTAAAAAACAATTGACGAATGTTCATGATACAAATGTATATTAATGACAGTTAAATTATTATGATTTATTCACTTTTAGGTCCTGATGATGGTCCGTTGAGGATTGAAACCTTCATGTACATTGGTTGACCAATACTCTAAAAAATAAATTTGATAGATTAAAACACAGTTTTTAATTTATATATATATACACTCACCTTCAGCAAGAGTTCGCTGTGACATCCTGTCTCCTTCATTTAAAGTAAAATTGAAATTTTATATTTAAGTTAGACACCCCCATGGGACGTGACACGAAGCTTTTGAACAAAATCGACCAAAGAGTACTAGTACTTTACTGATGCACTTTTTCAGTTTTTTTTTCGATTTTCTCTAAATTCGCTCCACCGATTTTTTTTTAAATTCAAAAATCAATTATTTTTTAGATTATCTTTAGAATGTATATTCTCATTAAAATCTTCTGAAGACCACTTTACTCTTGTACTCCATAGTATCTGCACTATCTCTCTTCTACAGGTATTACCATGGTCAATGCTCTGCCGAATTAAAATCAATTATCCCACCCAATGCAACATATTCACGGAACACAAGAGAGGCATCTTCCCAGCATCCCTATGCTGTTCAGATCACGACAATCAATTGCAATCTTCCTTTGTCCCGTGATTGGAACAAGCTCCCTGCGTCTATCTTCCCCAAAACCTACAATCTTCAGACTTTCAAGTCTAACCTCAACAGGCATCTTCTCAGTTCCCGCAGTTGAGTTTCCCCTTTATGCTTCTCCTTTTGTTTTTATTTTCTTCCTGGCTGCATGTGACTATTGGTCATTATAGGTCTTCGGACCTTATGCACCCATTCCAAAAAAAAAAAAAAAAAGAAAAGATAGGAGAAATGGTTGCCATGGTAACAAAATATAAATATTTTGCCATACTTATAAATTGTACATCTTGAAAATCGAATGTACTGTACTGTCGGAAACTAAATACATGTCGACACAAAAAATCTGGTGTGACAAGCAACCACTCTTACCTTCGGTAATCGAAAGTTGTGTGCTGTGCGATCAGTCACACCAGATTTTTTATTTTTTTTTCCTTAATTTACAATTTTTTGTTTATTAAGGTTGAGATAGGAATTTTGCCTCATGTATTTAACCAATTAACTTAACTTCCAAAAATGGTGGTGCGTTGTAAATAGATTCAAATGTCGAAAAAAGGGCTTAAAACCGGTTTACCGGTTTTCCGCTTTGTGAAAAACCGGTTTTCAAAATTTTCCGGTTTTTTCCAAACCTTAGTCTTCTCACAAAAAAGTGGATCCTTTTTTTCTCTTATTTCTCCGAGACAGTTAAAATAAGCTTTTGTACAAATTCTGCCAGAGTATTAGCACCTTACCTAAGTGCTTTTTTAGTTTTTCTCGATTTTCTCAAAATTGGCCCTAACGATTTTGATTAAAATTTATAAATCAATTATTTTTCGACCCTATATAAATATAACAGAGAAAAGTATTGCGATCTGTCAAAAATTCGATGTCGAGATTTTTTTTTAAAAAGTTTATCAGTAATATTTTTCGTGAAAATTGTTTGAAGTACACTCCACTGATGTATTTCAGTTTTTTCAAATTCATTTTCCTTCCATAGAGCCAATGTTAAATCCCCATACGAGGAACTTGTGAACTTTTTACACATTTAAAAATTTTTTTTTTTCAATTGTTATGAAATTTTGTATTTATATAGGATTCTCTATTGTGTGTAAAATATAATATGAGATTAAAATTTTGAAAAATAACCATAGTTTATTTCAAGCAGCCAACATTTACAATACACAGTGCCTATGGAAACTTTGAATCAATTGTGCAAAACGACAACCTTAGGCGGATTGTGCCGTTAGTTAGGGACTATTTTCTCTATTAACTGATTTCTATTTAGAGTATAATGGAGGCATTTAGGTTTCCTCTATAAAAATCCTTTAATTATTTATCCCCTAGCAAAAATTTTTTATTTATATTTTATGAATATCTTTTTTTTTTCCCTTTAAATAATGAAAATTTTACGAGGCCGTTTTCTCAAGCTAAATTGAATTTTAAGAATATTATAATCTACACTTTTTTTTCTTTTTAATCTAATACTTTTTTAATCAACGATTTATTCTTAATTTTCGTTAACGAAGCAACTCTTTACGACTCCCAAGAGGCCATTTCTTATCTCTGATTTGACTTTAAACCCTAATTACTTTCAATCAAAAATGCTCTTTATTACCCATTTTTTTTTTTTTTTTTTTGAAATTCCTCTCTTCTTATTTTATCATTCAAATTTCTTTTCGTTCTGGCATACATTGAATATTTTCAAATATATTAAAGAGAGGATCGTAAAAAATTTCTTTTTTTTTTGTATAATAAAAAAAGGGAGAGTTTTAGACAACGAACGAAGGAACGAACGAACGATAAGCCTTGTGCGTGAGCAAACGCCATTGGGGGAGAGTATTAAAGAAAAATTGTTTAATTTTTTTTTGAAAAAGAAAGTGTTATAAAATTTGTACTCTATAAAAAAGCAAGATGTAAAATTTCAATTAAATAAATTGAATAGAGAATGTGTATGTGGGAGGATGAATGAACAATCTGGTGTAAGTTACCGCACACTTTCTTTTAACTTTCATCTTAAAAGTTGTACAATTTGAACCTCTTTTTAGTTTCCGAAAGTAAACAGAATAATAATCTTCTTCTTTTATTAGAATTCATCCCTATTTTCTTTTCTTTTTTTTAGCAGTTGCTTTTTGTTATTTTCACCCTATCCTGTGCGTCCTTATACGCCAACTTCGATTACAGTCCATCCATTTTCTTGGTCTTTTCGATACCACTTTCAAATCTCACCTTCTTTTCTCTAATATCAATAATTTGTACATAAGGGCTCGTCCACATATTACGTAACGCCTTTTTGACGATTTTATATTCCCCCCCCATGTCACAGTTAGTCACATACAAACCTCTATATATATGTCACAACATAGAACTACCTCCCCCCCTCTGAATAAAATTTCTTATACAAAATTCATATCATTTCCCCTTTTTTATTTATTTTTTTATCATTTTCCCTCGTGACTCAAATAATCACTCCATTTTGTATTGTTCGATTCGGGATTTTGAGTTGATCAGTCTATCTGAATTAGGGTCCGAACGAAACAAGATTTTCAGCCGAAACCGTAACCGAAACCGAAACTTGCATTTCCTATAAAAAATTAATATCATTTTACCATTTTTTTTTTTTTTTTGAAATTTTTTCCCCTCCCGTGAAAATCATTTTCCCTTTTTTTTTAGGGAGACTAAATTTTTTTCCGCACCTCCTTTTCCGCTTCAACAAATCATTTGACCTTTTTTTTGCATGCGAGTCTCATGCCATCTTTTTCAGACTCAGGTTTCGGCTACTTTTTGGCCGAAACCGAATATTCGGTCGGTTCCTAATCTGAATATTCCCATACGAAAAACAAATTTTCTTGTATGATGTCACTTCAGATTCAATAAAAAAAAAAAGAACTTGGTAAAACTAAATATATCTACTTGAAATCAATTCGATAAAATAGAGAAAACACGGATTTTACCGAGTTTCGAGAAAACCCGAATTAGAGATTCGTTACCGGCTTTCCGGTTTTTACCGGTTTACCGTCCAGCCCTAGTTAGAGGCACAAGGGCATCCGGCTGTGAAAAACCCTTTGCCAAAACCAAAATGATGGACACAATCAGAATAATATTTATTTTAAACTTATACATAAACTTTAAGAGTCAAGTTAGCAATCCCGCCGAGTATACATACAATACACGGTTTTATACATGGATAAAACTACCACGGATAAAACAAAGCCGATGTAAAAACCTGTAAAAAAACCAACTCCCTGAAAATACAGGTTAAAAGATAAATGAATTTTATTTGAATTTCCTTTCTCGTCAGGTTCGCGCATCTGAGTTTTATACGCCATAGTTTTATACAGTTTTAACTCCGATTTTTGTATAAAACTACAAAATCTTGTATAAAACCCAACTCTGCTATCTTTCCTATGAAGTACAGTTTTGAGAGCAAAATGTGAATATCATCTATTTTAAAAAATAATGAATTTTTGAATTTTAATCAAAATCGTTAAATCGACTTTTTGACATGATCGCATTCCATCAATACAACACAATACATTATAAGAGAAAGTCAAGAATATTTTTTTCGTTGAAATATTAAAAAAAAAAACAAAAAAACAGCGTGTTAGCGAGGGAGAGGAGGCAGAGGGGAGGAGGGAAAAGGTGTTTGATTGATAATCCAATTATTTCCATTTAAGAACGCACAATGGCTCATAGGAACGCGAAAAGAGATGGCGATTTATGAGGAGAGAGAAAGGATGTGTGTGTGTGCGTGCGTGTATGAGAAGGGGGTAAAGGTGAGAGAGAAAACCATCGCCATCACCATCCGAGAACAAAATGAGGAATATTTCATAATTTTCAAAGTATAAAGAGTATTAAAAATAATAAATTACGTACTCCCCTTTCTCTTTCCAACCCCCACAAGCCATTCCAAGAATTTCTTCTTGAAATATGAGGAGAGTATTGATCAAAAAATTCCTAAATTTGTTATTTTAGTTGTTTTTTTTTTTTTTTTTAATTCATCTTTTTCTTTTTCGAGTTGCAAATTCTTGAAAAGTAAGCAAAACATCTCGATATAATCAACAAAGTTTTGTTCTTTTGAAATTTAGAAAGAAATACATGTCTTGCTAGATAGTATTTTATTTTTATATAAAATATGAAAATAAAAGACAGAAAATCGCCAGGCATTTGATATTTCTCAGTTAAGATGCGCGTCTCGAAAAATCGTTAGAAGACGATTCACTACCGAGTTACTCGACGCGGCAAGAGATGGCGTTAGTTTTTCCCATAGGGATACAAGGGATTTATTCCATTTCATTTTAAAGATTCCAGCTAATTAATTAAGGGTAAACAATTAATTATATTTTAACGCAATGATTACTAATTTAATTATCTATAAGATATATAGCGGATTTTTTAAAAATATCTTTTATTTAATGCGATTAATCTAAAAAAAAAAAATATTTTTTCGCAAATCAAAAAAAGGACTTCTATAAGTTGTAGATATTTTAAATAGCTTTAATTTAAAAAAAAATTTGAGGTCGATAGCTTCAAAAATGTGGCCGCAATCTCCTAAAAGTAGCACCCCGAGTCGCGCACCTTAACATGATTTGAAATGTCAAAAAATTTATAATGCACTTTTATTTTAGACTTCCCATTTGGGGATTTGGTGTTCCGAGTATTTTCCTCTCTAAGAGTGCAAAATTAGATTTCCAACGGAAGTTAATCGAACTGAGCTTGACCGCCTATACTCGGGTATATAACTGTTATAGAAGATTATAGATTATATTTTATTTTTAAAAATACTGTTATTTGAAATCCCCCCCCCTCTTAATTTTTGTTTTAAATTATCCGGCGAATTTCATAGATGCTCTTCAAACAAATGAAATGAAAATTAGAGAAATTTTCAAATTATTATGGTATATTCAACTCGGCTTATTACCAATGTTAATAAGTTGAACTAATGTTAATATTATATAACATTGCAATAAAATTCATACATTTTAGAATAAAATTATTTCAAATACATGCATATATATATAATACTAGTAGTCTATAATGTGATGCCCTAACTACAATTTAGTAATAATACAAAGAATCCCAATAATATATCTACAACCTATAGAAGCCCTTTTTATAATAATTTTTTTTTTTTTTTAGATTAATCGCATTAAATAAAAGATATTTTTAAAAAATTTGCTCTATATCTTATAGATAATTAAATTAGTAATCATTGTGTTAAAAAATAATTAATTTTCTACCCTTAATTAATTAGCTGGAATCTTCAAAATGAAATGGGATAAATTCCTTGTATTCCTATGGGAAAAACTAACGCCATCTCTTGCCGCCTAGAGTAACTCGGTAGTCAATCGTCTTCTAACCGCTTTTCGAGACGCGCACCTTAATGTGAAGACTGAATTAGAGAGGAAATTTAAACCGAATGTTGTGTTAAATGTATTTTGTGATAGCACCTAATTATCATTTCATAATTAAATCGACTTATCCGATTTTCAACTCTCTTTGTAATCGTTTTCAGTGTAATAAAATTTTGGGGGAGTTTATTTATAATGTTTCCAAATGACCTATTTAAGCAACATATTGGCATCTACTGTACCGTATATTTTTGTATTTTTAGCAACATTTTTAGATTTTATTCAAATATCTGTTTGTGTTAATATAAAAGTTGAAATCGAATCAAAATACAATAATTAATATGCAGATCAATCATTTAAATATTAATGAAAATTAATTTTTTTTTCTTTCTTTCTTTTTGTTTTCAAGTATACGTAATAATGGAACATTGGACCGATACGATATATATATATATTTAACTATTAATAAATGCAAATGAATACAAATTCAAATTTACCGAATAATGATGATCATCGTCCTCAACATCATTGAATTAACGATTAAACAAGCAAATAATTTAGATTAGAACAAAATTATACATTTGAAAAAAAAAAAATAAATAAATAAAAAGGATTTTGGTTTATATAAATTTCATTTGCATGCCCGTTGGCTCGAATCAGTTTATTAAAGGGAAATTTAGGCTTGCTTCTTGCCCGTAATTTTCTCATGGCCTTCAAAACCCAGAGGCCGGGCAGGGCGAATACTCAAATTTTAAACTTGATTCATTGTATTTTCATTTAGGCAAAAATAATATGGGCTTTAAAATTAAGAGAAAAACTACTGATCACGTATCGAGACGCCGCCCGCCAGGGCCAAGTAGATGGCGGGCGAAGCCGCGCCTTTCTCAACTTGTAATAAATAAGCCCCAAACAAATAAAATTTGAATATTTACACATAAATATGAAAATTATTTTATATAATTTATAGGAATCGATTGAGATTTGATAAAAAAAGTTTTCAATTAAATTTTTACTTTCTCTTACTTATTATCTGTAAGTTGATATATGCCCTCGGGGCTTGGTGTAGAAGTTAGCGTGCTAACCTCTTATACCAAACGTCGCGGGTTCGGACCCCAGGCAGTCCGATGATTTTATTTAAGCCAATTGGATACCAAATGGCTTAAATAAGAATGCCTGGACCCCATCCATATATGTATATTAAATCAATAACGGTTATCGTAAATGTCTTATATGGCCTGAGTTGCCGAAAAGACGTGTGAATGTGTGTGAGTGTGAGTGTGAATGAGAAAAAGTGTGAATGTTTAAAAAAAAAAAAAAAAAGTTAATATATAGAGAGAAAGTAGGTCTATTGGATGTCAAAAGTTCGATGTCGAGATTTTGAAGAAAATACACGTTTTGAGGTCCTCTGAGTCCAAAAAAGTGGGTCACGTAAAATGGTCTGCCTGTCTGTTTTGAATTTTAAGCATGAAGGAATTGAGCTGAGTTTGAAATTTTATATTTAAATTAGGTACCCACATGAAGCTTTTGAACAAAATCGACCAAAAAGTACTTTACTTTTTCAGATTTTTTGATCAAACTTCACTCTTAACGATTTTGGAAATCATTTAAATTTTACAAACCACCAAACGACTTTTCCATGCCAACAGTTTTTTTCTTTCCAATATTCGATAAAATTGATGCGATATTTATCTTCGAAGCATTTATTGTGCGGAACATTCAGTATCTCAAGAAACTGAATGCCAAGATCTTGTGATTTGACACCATTAGGCTATTTTCTGTGGGATCTTGTTAACTCACACGTTTATACCAACAAACCCAAAACTCTTGGTAACCTTGAAGCCAACATTCGAACCACCATTGACGCCAGACAATCCGAAATGTTGTACGGAGTCTTCTCAAATTGGTGTCTCTCTGGTAGTCATTGAACGATATTTTGTTTAAATAATAAATGATATAAAATGTATCAACTAATAAAAACAATATGCATCTTATTTGTAAACAAGATATATATATGTACATATATATATTCTACATCCCTTTGATTCTCAGCTAATTAACTTAATTGTATTCTTGGCGTTTGAGCCTCTTTGCTTTTAATTGTTTGTTAAATATCGCAAGATAATTTTATTGTTTTTCTTCAAAGAATTGGACGCTAAGAAAATATTTATTTTCTAAATTAATAAATTTCTCTACAGATAATTTTAATGATTTTCTTTTGCAATCATTTTCATATAATATAATGTTTAACTTTACTCTCTCGCGTTCCATTAAAGATAAACTCCTCTTCTTCTACAATTAATTAAAATGTAGATGAGATTAATAAAATAACAAGCCTAGAAGGGAGGAGATTCAAGGATAAAAGCAAAATTATTTTCTTATTATTTATTTCTCTTCCAGCTTGATTATAAAAATACATTCGTTCTAATTATGTTGATTGACGTTGATAAAAATTATTTTTTTCAAATCCTTGATCTCCGATATGGCAAAAATTAGACAGCAACCTCGTACCCAATCCATGACCTCTCTCTTTTGACTTCAATAATGTATGAATGTCGAAAATCATCCATCTGGTCACCTTTTTATTTTTATTTTTTTTTCCTTTTTATACCAAACTGCTATATGAGTTTTGTTACCTGGAATAAAAAAGAGAAAGAAAAGCAACAGCCAGATTCTAGAGATGTAAATTCAACGGATTCTTATTATAAAAGGAAATATCTTGCTTTGCGTTTACATATATCGTATTTTATATTTTTCAAATAATAATAAAAACGATCTCAATTTTCTCTCTCTGTCTCGCTTACTCTATTAAATTTTTTAATTTTTATTGAAAGTGAAATTAGATAAATTAACAATGGAGAATCCAAAATTTTTGTTTGTTGAGTTTTTATATTGTGATGCTCATAACAGAGTATGCCTTTTTTTATTGATTCTCTCTTTCATTCGAATATGCAAGTTATTGCGTTTTTATTAAACGAGAAATTGGGTCGATCATTTTGAGAGTGTGAGCTCAAATGACAATGCATTGAGTCATATTGCGGAGTTGTCAGTAGATGTGTATTATACATACCAGGTCTGTGCATCGAAAACCGGCCTTTTATTGAGTGAAAACAAAGGTTTCCCAAAGAACAACAATAGAAGGTGTTTTATTCAAAGTAGTTGCTCTGTTTAGCGACATACTGGGCCCATCTTTTGGGCAAAGCCCAGATCCCTGCTCGGTAAAAATCTCGGGTTTTTTGGTCAAAAAAAATTTTCACCCAATTTTCGACTTCTTCGAACTTTTCGAATCCCCAGGGGCTTGAGGGCATTTTCGAGGAGGCTGAACAGATGGTAATCGGAAGGGGCCAGGTCCGGGGAATATGCGGGATGGGGTAAGGTTTCCCACTGAAACTCCTGGATGGTATTTTTTACCACCAGCGAGGTGTGAGATGGAGCGTTATCGTGTAACAAAATCAGTTTGTTGTGCCGTTCGAGCCAAATTGGGCCTCCCATGCCGGGCTAGAGGCCAGGAAATGGTTGGACGATCCACCTGAAGTTGTTCTGCGAGTTCTTCTTGCGTTTGCGTGTCATCCTGCTCCAGCAAGGCCAGCAGTTCGGCGTCTTCGAACTTTTTTGGGGCATTTTCACTCTTTTTGTTGTCAAGGTCGAAATATCCACTTCGGAACTTTTTGAACCATTCTTTGCACTCTGTTATGCTAAGAACATGTTCACCGTAAGCGGATCTCTCTCATAAAATTCATATATGCACTGAAGAAGGCCTCTGTCTAGGAGCCGAAATATTTGCAAATAAATTAAATTAGTGAGGGAGAAAACGGAAGCCGTTTTTTTTTCTCCGAATAGTCTTATATTTATTTCAATCCCCATTTGGGGATATTTTACCATAATAAAATTGATGTTTCTAAACATAAAGTCAATTGTTTTGCTCTTACTTATCATCGCCTAAATTTTTAATAAATAACCTCTCTCCTCTCATTTATGAAGTAATTATCGATGTTTTCTTACTTTCTTTCTTTTTTTTTTGACTCATCCCCCCTTTTAAGTGGTTAATTTCATTTTAAGCACTGATAAATGCGAGTTTCTCTTATTGGAGCCGAGAGAGAGAGAGAGAGAGAGAATAAATGGATAAATATATAAAAGCAAAAGAGAGGAGTGCGAAAAAAAAGAAAACACAAACACACGCACAAAAGAGTGATTGATAATACAAAACGCCTTTCCAACGGGGTTTTGGAGTTTGCAAAAGACGGGAAAAAAGAAAAGAGAGAAAAAAAAAAACAACACACACACAGAGAGAGAGCGGAAACTAATGAAGTTTTCGTTAAATCAACAAAATGAACATGGAGACGATGTATGTATGTGTGTTTGTCAGTCCGGAAGTCATTGCTATGCGCGAACAGTAGCGATACTTCTTGCACGTCTCTCGCTCGCTAAGATGCGAACAAGAAGAGAGAGAAAAAAAGTCGGGGGGGGGGGGGGGGAGGGGGAAAAAGTTACTTTCTTTACAGAAAGAGAGAGAGAGAGGAGGAACACAAGGAACAAATTTAAATGAAATTTACCTAATATGAGTGAGTGAGAGAGAGAGGGTCGCTCGCGCGCCAAGGGAGATTCTCTCTCCGCCGCCGCTTCTAATTCACACTTGAGAAATTGATTCGCTTCTTTAAAAAAAAAAAAAAAAAAAGGAATGGAGGGGGGGAGTGATAACAACAACAACAAGACGGCTGCTAAATTATGTTTTCCTTTAATTTGTGGCTCAAACATTTTGATAAAGGCGTCGTCGAGTGGAGAGAAAAATAAAAAAAGCGACCCTTTCTTGTTGATAAAACAAAAAAAAAAAACCAGAAAAAGAGAGAGAGAGGCTTCAATAACAACCACTAATTCTGAATTGTTACAAAAAAAAAAATTGATTTTAGATTAATGCGTTCTTAATTGAAAAAATCTGGTGTGACTGGTCGCACAGCACACCAGATTTTTTGTGTCAACAAGCAAAGGGGTATGCTTGTTTTTTGGCAATGAGAAAAATAACTTTTAAATTGTTTTCTTCAAATATTTCGAAGCACTTCTTCATCAGCGGTGAAGAAGTGCTATTAAATGCAAATGCCTTAGAAATATTTGAAGAAAACACTCTAAAATTTATTTTTCTCATTGCCAAAAAACAAGCATACCTCTTTGCTAATCTAACAAAATTATCACAACTTTTTTGTCACTCTGTATATATGTATATAAACAAATTTTAAATGAGAATTCATAGGCCTAAACTAGGATTCCAGCATTCAATACTGCTGGTCGTAATAGTAGATCTGGTAGACTTAAACTAGTATTTCGAATACCTGGTCTGAGTCTAAACATGTCAAAAAGGGACATAAGTAGACTTGTTAGAACCAAACCAGACTATCAAATTTCCATAGAAACCATGCTTTCAAATCCTAGTTTGATTTTTTTAAGTCTACTTAGACAACAATTAGATTCTGAGGTTTTGTAGACTCAAACCAGGCGTTCGATTTCGACTCCGGGATTTAACTGATTTAAAAAAAAATTAAAATTTACTGAAATTTTGTGGGTTAGGCCACTATGGCATTACTACTTTTTAACTTTGCCCAAAAAACCGTAGGTTGGGCAGGTAAAGGTTAGGTAATCGTAAAAAATAAACGAAATTGAACTGAAGCTGCCAAAATGAGTTTTGAGGTCCCCTGAATCCATTTAAGTACTTTTTTTGAAATTTTTGGAAATGTCTGTGTGTCGCCTAATTTAGAGAAAATGAGTTTAAAGTTTGTTTGGTCCCTTTTTTCTCTTTATCTACTCTTGTTTTTTTCAATTTTTTTTTATATAAAAATACATCGATTCTGATGAATCGAATATATCATCATATAAGATGAAGAATTAGATAATCGGAATTAGTGATAAAAAAAATAGATTTTTTTGAACTTTTTTAGTAAATCACCTCTCCTGAAAATATAGCCCAGTGTGAATATTTGATACCTTTTCATGTGGACGGTCACATATTAAATAGTACTTAAAAAGTTAATTAATATTTGGGGGTAAAAATCACAACCTCATAATTACTTTCGCTTACATAAATATGAAATATTTAGAGAGAGAAAGTACTGGAATTCTTTTGATGGCTATACACGTTTTGATGTCCCCTGAATCGTTTTCACAACATGGTCTGTGTGTCTGTCTGTCTCTGGAGAAAATGTCTCAACAACGAAAGGGGCTAGGAGGTTGGAATTTTATTTTTAAGAAAGGAACCCCCTTGAGACGTGACACTAAGCTTTAGAATCAAATCGGCCAAAAAGTACTAGTACTTTACTAATGTACCTACCTGCTTAGTTTTTTTCGATTTTGCCCTTGAAATCATTTGAAGCAGACTTTAATCTTGTACTTCATAGGAAAGATAGGAGAAATGGTTGCCATGATAACAAAATATAAATATTTTCCCCAGAGGCGTACCGAGGCAGTTGGGGGCCTGGGGCGGCACTAGAAGAGGGGGCCTTATATTGAATTTTTTTTTGGGGGGGGGGGTGCTCATCTTTTAATATCCTTCTCCTCCATACACAAAAAATATTTTTAAAATACCGTATATCCCTGAACCCCAAGGGGTCAGAGCCTCTCAAAAAAAAATTTTCATTAAATTTTGTTTTTTTTTTTTCTAAATTTTTTCGTTTTTACTTGAGGCCTCAGGGCCCCGGGGCCTCTCAAAGAGAAATTTTCATTAATTTTTTTTTTTTATAAATATATGGGGGCCTATGCCGGCTCGGGGCCTGCGGCGGACCGCCCCCTCTGCTCCCCCTCGGTACGCCACTGATTTTCCCATGTTTATGGAAAAAGTGTTGCTAGAGTTTTGGCTGATACGATTAGTTGTTAAGGCAACCTTAAAGTAAGCTCTGATTAAGAAAAGAGGGAAAGTTTTGCAACTTGGTTGTCCTTTTTTATTTTCTCATATAGGGGTGCACATAAAAAAAAGTATAGTAATGGGATTTTATTTTCTATCGAGAATATTAAAAAAGCACTTACCTTTTAATATTTCTTCAATTTCTTCTATGTTCAGAAAAAAGGGGTAACAACAAAAAATAACAATTTTCTTTTCTTTTATTTATTTATTCTGGTGCCAAAGATCAAGGGTTCGCATCCCTTCTCACGCGAGAGATTTCAATTGAATTGGATACCAATTAATTGAAATAAATAAATCTAAATGACTTCACTTGCCAAAAAGGACATTAAACGAATTAAAAATTATTATTATTATTATTTGAGATTCTTATCAGGAGCTAATGAGCTAATCCTTATTTCTGGTCCCCTTTATCCAGCCTATTCAGGCTTCTTTGCGTGCCTTCCACAGGGCGGGATGTCGGGGCAAATCCCTCTCCTCGTAGAGTTGCTTTGGGAGCTATTATGGTGGTATCCAGTATTCCAATCCAGTGCCTGCTTGATGATTTTTTTTTTTTATTATTTTTGTTTTGGCTATTTGTTTGCATTAAGTGTGTAGTTTTATTTGGACCCTGTTATGCAAATGTGTGTCAACTCCAAAATTGAGTTAAGCACGGAATATTGTTTCAAATGCTATAATTAATATTTTTTTTTTTTTTTTAAACATCCACACTTTTTTCTCATTCACACTCACACTCACACACCCATTCATACAGTCTTTTCGGCAACTCAGGCCATATAAGACTTTTTACGATATCCGTTATTGATAAATATACATATGGGGTCCAGGCATTCTTATTTAAGCCATCTGGTATCCAAATGGCTTTAAATACTCATCGGACTGCCTGGGGTCCGAACCCGCGACGTTTGGTATACGAGGTTAGCACGCTAACCTCTACACCATGCCCCGAGGGCAATTAATAATATTGAAGATGAGGATCAGAGCGATTTCGCAAAGACAACAAAATAAATAATATTAAGTCAATTTCATTATAACTTTGATTTACTGTTGCCATCTTCACTTCCATCCAGGAATTAATTGATGAGAAAATTTTGTTATCACTTTGTATTCAATCTTAAAATATTAATACTATTTAAAATTTATTAATTTAATTTTGATGTAAAGTTTCTATGCTACTAGTATTAAATATAACCATAAAAGAACTTTAATAATATCTTCGTTTTAATTTTTGAATTATAACCTAAAATTATTTTTTTTTTTTTTTTTTTTTTTTTTTTTTTTTTTTTTTTTTAAACATTCACCACTTTTTTCTCATTCATACTCACACTCCACACACACATTCACACAGTCTTCTCGGCAACGCAGGCCATTTAAGACTTTAGACTATAACCGTTGTAATTAATAAATGTATTTGGGGTTCAGGCATTTCTATTTAAGCCATCTGGTATCCAAATGGCTTAATAAAATCATCGGACTGCCTGGGTCCGAACCTGCGACGTTTGGTATAGGAGGTAGGCTACCTACTACGCCAGACCAGGGGGCATTTATTATTATCAAGAGACTTTGAAGCATTTTTGCAAATATATACTTATGAATTTTGCAAATTGGACTTTTTTATATTTTATTGTTTTTTCTCTAAATTAGTCGTATTTTTAGAGATAATTTATGAATATCTGCCAGAATTACAGTATTTACTTACACAATTGACAAAAAAAATGATATATAATCTAATCAAAACAATTTAAATCAGAAAAACTTTAATGTTGATTTTCTCAAATATCTGGCGTGACCAATGGCGGTCCTAGCCTTACATTTTGGGGGGGGTCACTTTTTTTTTTATAGTATAAATAAATGGGCCTGGACCCAATAAATATATATTAATCAAAATATGAGTATCGTTTGGGTCTTAAATGGCCTAAGTTGCCGAAAAAGATTGTGTGAATGGGGAGAGTGAGTGGGAAAAAGTGTGTTAAAAAAAAAAAAGATTTTGGGGGGTCACGACCCCTGACCCCCCTCTGGGACCGCCCTTGATTTTTAGAGATAATTTATGAATATCTGCCAAATTACAGTATTTCTTGCACAATTGACAAAAAAATGATATATAATCTAATCAAAACAATTTAAATCAGAAAAACTTTAATGTTGATTTTCTCAAATATCTGGCGTGACGGGGTCTAAATGCCGAAAAAGTCCTAAAACAAATAAAAAAAAAAATGAAAAAACGGGATAAGAATTCACTATATAATATAAAAATACTATTTTTATTTAAAATAAAAAATAAATTTATTTATATTAATCATTAATAGGATTATTTATTCATTTTTATTAAATTTACATTCAATAACAAAAAAAAAAAAAAAAAGAAAGGATTTACATCATCATCATTTCATCCTCGTCATCATCATCATTGCTATTAAAATCAAAAATTAACATTTGGTTTATTTTTTAGAAAATATAAAATAGTTTGAGAGATCCATTTTAAATTTTTTCTTTTTTTTTTAATTGTTACAACGTTAAATAATCTATTTAATATTCTATATATTTTTATTTTTTTTTTTTCAATATATTTATATATATATATATCTTCTTTTCTTTGGCGTAAAACATTTTTAAAACCAACCAACTTTATTATTTTTTTTTTTCTTCCAAGTGCGAGCAACAAGTGTTTTTTTTTTTTTTTTTTTTTTTTTTTTGAATTAGCGAAATAATAATTAGAAATTTGGAGGACATTTAGTCTGTTGCCTGCACTCGAAGGAACAGTTTTTAAGGAAACAGCGTCACACCAATTATTTATTTATTTACAATTATATTCTCATTCAATATTGCATACATAACTCGAATATTCACTCAAATAAAAATATATATTTTCCAACATTGATAAATTTCAAAATAAAATATTCAAAGACCTTACACAATTAGCAGTATAGTGGCAAGTAATTGAACCAATCTCTAATAATGTATCTGAATTTTGTGAGATTTAATTTTTTTTAATCTAAAAATTAGTTATTTGATTTTGATTAAAAAAAAATATATATATATATATATTTTTTCGTCTCAAAATCCCCAAATGGGACTTATATTGATATTCAAGTATACTTGTAAAGAAGAAATTCGTCTCATGCTCTATCGTGCATAAAGAAGTTTCGCTTGATTTATTTCAGTATTTAAATATTTTTAATAATTTTATTAAAAGCAGGACCGAGGACAGGTAGAGGGTGAGGGTATGAGATCCAAATCCCCCCCCCCCTTCCAACCACAAATTTCTAAATAATAAATAAATAGAAATATAAGCTACAATAGACAGGGCCGGCTCTAGGATTTTGGCGCCCCGATGCAGAACAGTAATTGACGCCTTACAACCAGGGGCGTATATACAGAAATTTTTTCGGGGGCAAAAGGGGCCTGAACTCAAAAAATTTTTCTACGGAAAAATTTTTTTTAAAGAAACAAAATTTTTGCCCCCCCCCCTTCAAAAATTTTTTCTTTCGCGGAACCTGTTTCCGCCCCGCGGAAATTTTTTTTTACGGAATTTTCGCCGCCTTCAAAAATTCTTTATTTTTTTTTGCGTAAATTATGGTGCCCTTATACGGAAGCGCCTTGATGCGACGCATCCTGTTCTTACACGTAGAGCCGGCCCTGACATTAGATAGAAAAAGTATTTAACGGGTCTTTTACGGTATATTAAAAAAAAAAAAAACATTTCTTTTATTCTTTAAAATTATTCATTTATAGGAGGATTAGTAAAAGAATTGGATTTTCGGTTTAACTGTGGTTTATATGTAAAAATTACAACGTTTCGGCCACTCATTCTGTGACCTTCTTCAGGTACAATTCAGCTAAGATTATAAAAAGGTTGTTACCTCTGTGATAACCTTTATAATCTTAGCTGAATTGTACCTGAAGAGGTCACAGAATGAGTGGCCGAAACGTTGTAATTTTTACATATAAACCACAGTTAAACCGGAAAATCTAATTCTTTTACTGATGATAACAACTGTAAAAGGCTAAACTTCAAAATTTATAGGAGGAGTTTATGATCAACTCACCTTCGCCCTTCCTCTAAAAAATTTCCTCAAAAAAATAATTTTTATCGATACATTTAAACATTTATATATTTATAATTTGATTGATTGATTTGATTAAAAAAATTAAACAAATTTGTCAAAGTCTATTTATCCCATGCCTTCCGTTTTGGAGTCTTTGTATCATCCATCCTCAGGACCTGCGCCCAAAAATCGGCTAATTTGAATCTTTTTTTTTT